>JASDQU010301547.1:0-11647 GCA_032191745.1 Picea mariana
AAAACTTGGCTCACCAGCCTATAAAACATAATTACAATTAATTTTCAAAACATGGTTTACAACGGGGCTCGGCCTTGGGGACACTACATATTCCCTCATGAGCTTCTGCCAAAATCCTAGGCCTTTCATGTTCTAGTACGCATCTTCTCAAAATGTTGTATGTGGCCATCTTATATAAATTTTCTGCAATCAGTTGATAGTCTACAGCTTTGACTACCAGATTTTTCTTCTGCGCAGTGTTAAAATCTTGTGGCGCAATTCTTGTACTCAAGTATTCAATAATATCATCAAAGTATTCATCGGCGATTTGGACTGAAAATAATTGCTCATCAGGGAAGTTTTCTTCCAAGTTGGTAGTTTCTTCTCCATTCGTTACCCTTGACAGGTGATCAAGTCCTGCATTTAGCTTCCCTGGTTTGACTATCACTTCAAAGTCAAATTCTTGAAATAACGGTAGCCATCTACAGATCCTCCCCCCCAACACTAGCTTGTTGACTAGGTATTTGAGGGTTGAATGATCTGTGAACATCTTAAAGTGGTTTCCCAATAAGTAATATCTGAATTTTTGAAGTGCATGGACCATAGCTAGGCCTTCTCTTTCTGTAGTATTGTAGTTTTGCTCTGATTCTGATAGTTTTCTGCTAACAAATGTTATAGGATGATCCAAATCCCCTGCTCCTAGTTGCGCTAGAATTGCTCCAAGTGATATAGTTGATGCATCTACATGCACATGAAATGTCTTTTCCCAATTTGGGAATACTAGAATAGGTTTTGTGACCATTTTTTCCTTTAGAGTGTCCAAACCTTGCTGATAGTACTCATTCCACTAAAATTTAGTATCTTTCCTCAATAGTTTCTCCATTGGAATAGTAATCTGTGTGTTGATATTATGCTAGATGCGGTATTAACCTTCACGTGTAACCCTGACAAGAATATAATATTCTGGGAAGCAAGAAGAAACCCTAAAGCATTGACATAACCCTAGAAGACAAGTCGGTTAAAAGAAATATTTAATATTGAGTTTTTAGCCTGCAGAATGAGAAATCGGCCAGACAGCTAAGGAGGAGCATTATCAATACAGGACACTAGAGCTTATTTGATACACAGAGCTCACAAATGCAGAAATGTAAGAGTGTGCACTACAGAAATTGAGTAAGTGCGCAAGTCTGGAGAGTAGCTGCAGCTGCAGCTACTGCAACTCGTATTCTCGATTTAGTCTTGGACTTTCTATTGGTTATGATTTGGAATTTATGCCTTGTGTTCTAGCTCTAGAGAGAGGTACACTACATTTATTGGCTATTAGTCCTAGGGTTTGCTTCCAGAATTATTCTCTGTCAAAATTTAGGTGCTCGGCGGCAGCTTCGGCCTATGGTTGGGTGACAATATTTCTATATTGTCTATGGTTAAACAATCACACCTATTATTTTCTAACAGGTTATGGGCCGAAACTACCTTCGAACATTCTAACCACTGGAAGATATATAGGGAGGATTTTTGCTCAGTTACAGTTGTAGTTGCAGTCATTTTTTGTTGCTGCAACGAAACCTAACTCTCTTGTTGAGACACCTTAAGTGAAGAGATTGACCTAATTTCTGGATATCCTAGTGTTCCCTAGCCTAGTGCACCTTCTAGTACTCTCAGAAAGCTAAGACGCCAAGCTTGATTTTTTGGTCAAAGTCAAAGGTTGATCAAGTCAAATTCAAAGATTGACCAAGTCAAAGCAGTCATAACTTACTCTATGAAGTCAGAAAACAAGTTAGAAGGGTCTTCTAACTTCAGAGCATGGAAGACAAGGATTGATCTCATCCTTTCCAAGAATAAAGTGTTGGATATTGTGAAAGGAAAGATTTTTGAACCACAATTTGAAGAAGGAAAAGAGAAGGAACCTCGAAACATTGCAGTTATGAAGAAGTTCAAAGACAATGACATCAATTCCATGAGTATCATAGTCGAATCTGTAAAACACCACTTGATACCTTACATCTCTCATCTTGACTCATCTAAGAAGATGTACGATAGTCTAACTAACCTCTTCTCAGTTAGAAACATTGGAAAAGTAATGAGTCTGAAGAATGAGCTCCATGACATGACAATCAATGATGATGACAATGTAACATCATACCTTGTGAGAATCTCTCAGTTAAGAGATCAACTACAAGCTATTGAAGAAATCATTTCAGAGAAGGAATTGGTAAATATAGTACTCAATGGTCTTCCCAAGACATGGGATTCATTTTCCGCAAGCATGAACACAAGAAAGGAGTATCCCACATTTGAAGAACTTTGAACTTGATGTGCACAAGAAGAATCAAGGATTAATGCAAAAGAGAAACCCCAAAAGAAATACGATGATCAAGCGTTCACAGCAAGGTTCAAGAATTTCAAGAATAAGAAGAAGTTTGTCTCAAGGAAGAAGCCAAATAAAGAAGAGGATATGTCAAAGATACAATGCTTCAATTGTCGAAAATATGGTGACTACAGGAACCACTGTCCCGAGTTAAATAAAATGAAGGAAATAGATGAAGCAATAGTTGTCGAAGAAAGAGAACCCTCAAAGAAAGTCAAGCAGGATAAAACAGACTTCTTCTTCTAAGTCAAGGTAACAATATTCTTCAAAACTCTTGTATATATCATGTTTACATAGTTCCTGTACATATCATGTATATCTATTTCTTAGAAGAAAATATGTTCAAGTGAAACAATACCTATGGAAGAATAAAAGGATAAGGATTGCTATTATGATGACTACAAGTCAAGCAATACACATGAAAAGATGAAGTATGTTGACAATCTTTGGTAACGATTCTTGTGGAAACTATTATATAAGTAACAACTTCCAGATAATCCAAAATCAAAATCAAACCTGAAGAGACCCAAAAGAAATCAAAACAGAGGAAATTAGAAAAAGACTAGTGACACCTTCCAGAAGGCAATAATAATGCAGACAGAAGCATGGACTGTCTTAGATGGAGGGAGATGATTACATAATTCCAAAAGAAGAGCATGCATTCATGCATGAAGCAAGGATTAGGAGGGAGATGATTACATAATTCCAAAAGAAGAGCATGCATTCATGCATGAAGCAAGGATTAGGAGGGAGATAATCCTAAATAATATGATCCATTGAGGATTATGAAATATCTATCCATGTTCCCATCGAAAGTAGCAGCCATGAAAAGCAGCATGTGTTCATTTTGACTTTAGAAGAAGTCTTCTTCAAAAATAAGCCTTAAAGTATCCTTGGTTGTCCATCTACATCCATGATCCTATGATGAAAGGAAGAAGTTGGAATCTTCAGGGCATGGAATCTATAGAAGACTCCATGGACCCAAGAGATAAAGATAAACATGAGGAAGAACATGAAGATTCCAAGAAAGAAAGAAAAATCCAAAACAACTAGTTATTATACCGAGAATCACAAAGACTACCAGCTTGTGATGCAAGAGCATCGCCAGCAAAGCACAAGCGAGAGACAGTTGGGCACATTAGCATGTATTTTGAAATATTTTTGAATTTCAAAGACCGTTGTATTAATGTAATATCTGACAAAGTTTTTTGAGTTATGAACATCTTTAATGATAGGAGGTTGAGCCATCGCATAAGATCAGTGGGGAATGTATTTTGTTTTATGAGACGGATCGCAGTATAGATCTGGAGCTTGTGCTCTTATCTATCTGACTCGATATTTATTGTAATAAATGTTAAGTAGTTGATAGCATTTAATTCTGATAGGATATCATAGAGTAGTTGGAGGGAAGAACTCAAGAGAGTCCCTTTGTATAAAGCTTTTCATTGTTGTCGAGGAGTGGTTGTTGAATCTAATGTGTAGATTGTCATTGTAAGTCAAGAGTTGGGAGATACAGAGATATATTGTAAGAATGTATGTAAGTTTCAATTGAATGAATATAGAAGAGGAATATTGTCCCAATGAGGGTTGTTATGTGTCTGTCTAAATGAATGGTATACTTTCTATTTAATTTCAATTCTCTGTTGTTTCTTGTTCTTGTATCCATGACCGCATTTGCATTGTTGAATGTATGAGTCACTGTGAAGAGTAACTAAATTTCAAGTGTTTCTCTTTATTGAGCGAGTGCAAGGAATGCATAGTGTCCGCAAGGAGTGCGTGACCGAGTTTATTTCGACTCGAAGCTCAGAAGAGATAACGAGAACTTGTATGTGTGCAAGGAGTGCATTGACATCCACAAGGAGTGTGTGACAGAGTTTTTAGATTCAAAAAATTAGGAGAAGTAGCATGATTTCTGTCATGAGAGACAGAAGTGGTTGGAGAAGAGTCACAAGGAGTGCAAATTCATCCACAGGGGAGTCGACTGTGGAAGAGGATCTATTGCAAGGTATGCACACATCAAGATTTAGAATAAGTGTCAAAGAGGGTGTTCAGAGGAACGAGAGAAGGTAGAAGAAGTAAATCTCAAGAGGGAGAGCGATGGAATTCTTCAAGGAGAGAATTCCCCGGAGTCTTCACTGAAGTCAGTGGAAAATATTCATTCCCTGGGAAGGCGAATGATTCCAGACCGTCAGATCTAGGAGAGTTACACGAAGGACAGTTGTAAGGTTTTTTCAACACTTCGAAGTTTGGAACGTTGGAAGGCTCAACGAAAGTGAAGTTGCGAAATCCGAAGTCGCGAACGGATCCCAACCATTGATCTCAAGGGGAACGCGTGGAGGCAGATTAAGGAATTCGGGAATTGAAAGTTCGGAAGTTCTGGGCTGAGAAACCGAGAGGTTCACGAAGTCATGAAACCCAAACCATAGTGGGACCATCGAATCTAAGGAGACATGTGGCGGAAGCCCGGAGATCCGGGAAAGCGCATTTCAGAAAAAGGAAAAGAAAGAGATCGGGATATCTCCGAAGCCCGAATCACGAAGGGATAGACCCGCGGTTATAGTCGTGGTCACTAGGAGAAAAAAAAAGGACCCGAAGAGTCTCTTCGACTCAGTATTTTGAATGATCCAAGACCGGGAGGTCGAGCAGTCCTTTGGAGGGAAGGGGTTCTACACCAGAAGTGGTATCAGAGCGAGTACAGAATTGAATTATGTAGGAAGAGAGGTAAACTAATATCGGCAAGAGGTATCAGAAGCATCGGCACAATGTCGCCTAGAAGACATGTTGATCCACTTGTAGCAAACAGAGCTATGGAAAGGGAGATGATAGAATTACGTGCGAGGTTGGATTCCATGGAAACAACACAAAGGAGAGCACCTGATGTTGGAGACATCAGTGAGGAAGAAAATGAATAAGTAGAGGTCGAAGAAGTTGCAGCTGAGGATGTTGTGAAAGAACGCCTGCTGAAAGCGATTGTCAAATTGGGAGCCAGAGAAAAGATTGGCATCCCTATGTATGAAGGAAACTTAGACACGGAGGAATTGCTTGATTGGATACAAGAAATGGACAAGTATTTCGACTATGAGGATGTCGAAGAGGAGAAAAAGGTAAGATATGTTGTCACTAAGTTGAAAGTACATGCAGCACTATGGTGGGATGAACTGCAGGTCGATAGGAGGAGCAAGGGAAAAGAAAATATTAAGAGTTGGAATTGAATGGTATCCAAGCTAAAGGCGAAATTTATGTAGAAGGATTACAATATAAATCGGTTTAGGAGGATGTAGAACCTGACATGGAGAGGATTGACTATGAAGGAGTACACAGAGGAGTTCTACATATTGAACATTAGGGCCGGACAAAAAGAGAAAGACGAAGAGAAGGTTTCCATATACATCAATGGCCTGAGATATTATATACAGGATGAAATCAGCATGGCAACAATCATGACAGTAGAGGATGCATTTCAAATTGCGCTGAAGGCAGAAGAGAAGTTGACCAGGAAATAGAGTCAACAGAACAGAGGCAAAGGAGTTGCCCAGGGTAAAGTACAGAAGCCCAAAGATGAAGTGGATAAACCACAGTCACTCTGTGAGAGGAGGAAGTTCCTGAGGAAGGTAGAGTGGTGGTAGAAATTATTTTCCCAGAGGAAGAGGAAGAGGTAGAGGAGGAGAAGTAAGATGTTATGCCTGTGGAAAAATAGGGCATATGTCTTGGGATTGCCCCGATAGGAAGAAAGGAGGTGAAGTTGACATTTCAGAAGCACAAAAACAAGATGTTGAGGCAGAAGGTGAAGAAGATGGGAAATCCTTGATGATGAAGAAGGTTCTTTTGAAGAAATATACAGAGACTAAAAAACCAGCATAGAGGAACAATTTGTTCAGGACAACTTGCAAAACGAAGGGCGGGGTTCGCAAGGTGATAATTGACAGTGGGAGCACTGACAACTTAGTATCAACAGAAATGGTGGAGAAGCTAGAGCTGGAGATGAATGCACATCTGACACCGTATAAGGTCTCATGGTTGCAGAAATGTCATCAGGTAACATTCAATCAACAATGTCTGGTTGAATTTAAAATAGGAGGATATACAGATGAGATTATGTGTGATGTGATTCCCATGGATGTATGTCATGTTTTGTTGGGAAGATCGTGGTAGTATGACAGGAATGTCATTCATGATGGGAGGACACACACCTTAGAGAAGAATGGTAGGACACACATGGTGTTGCCAATTAAAGAAAAGAAGGTGAAGGATGAAGTTAGCACGAGCATACTTCTCATGAGTGGGAAGGAACTCCTGAACGAAGTAAAGAAGGAATGGGAGATGCAGTTTGTTGTAGTGAGGAAGCCGAGGGTTATCCTTACCAGTACTTCAATGGAATATTTACCTGAGGAAGTTCAGGGACTGTTAGATAATTTTGCTGACATTGTAGTGGATGAGTTTCCAAACTCACTACCACCTAAAAGAAGTATAATCCATCACATTAAATTGATATCAGGATCAAGCTTATCGAATAAAGCAGTGTACAGGTTGACACCTCAAGAGAGTGAGAAGGTGAAGAGATAGGTTCAGGATCTGTTAGACAAAGGATTGGTCAGAGAAAGATTGATTCCATGTGCAGTACCAATTGTATTAATTCCAAAGAAGGATGGAGGATGGAGAATGTGTACGGACTTGAGGGCCATAAACAAGATCACCATCAGATACAGATTTCCATTACCAAGAATGGATGACTTGATGGATTGCCTGAGTGGAGCTAACTATTTTTCAAAAATAGATTTGAAAAATGGATATCACCAGATAAGGATGAGAGAAGGTGATGAGTGGAAAACAACGTTCAAGACAAATGAGGGGTTGTGTGAATGGTTTGTTATGTTTTTTGGGTTAACGAACACCCCGAGTACTTTTATGAGGTTGATGAATGAAGTGTTAAAATATTTCATTGGTAAGTTTGTGATTGTATATCTGGATAATATACTAGTCTTTAGCAAGACTAAGGAGGAGCACTTGAGGCATTTGACATTGGTGATGAGGAGGCTGCAGCAAGAGAAGTTGTTGATTAATCTGAAAAATTCCTCTTTAATGAATACAAAACTCATATATTTGGGTTTTGTGATTTTTTCAAACAAATTGAAGATGGATCCCGAAAAGGTGAAATCCATCAGAGAATGGTTGTCACTGAAGAATATCTTTGAAGTAAGAATCTTCCATGGATTAGCAATTTTTTATCGGAAGTTCATCAGAAATTTTAGCAGGATTAGTGCTCAAATGATGGATACAGTGAAGAAAAGACACAAGTCTTTCAAGCGGATAGAAGAGGCTTAGAGGAGCTTCAACATATTGAAGGAGACAATAATGGAACAACTAATTCTGGTATTACCGTATTTCGGAAAGACATCTCAAGTAAGATGTGATGCGAGTAGAGTTTCAATTGGAGCGGTCTTAAGTCAAGACAACAGACCTGTTGCATATTTCAGTGAGAAGCTGAATGAAGCCAAAAACAAGTACTCCACATACGACAAAGAGTTTTATGCCATAATTCAAGCCTTGAAGAAATGGAGGCAATATCTTGTACCGAAGGAGTTTGTTTTGTATAGCGACAATCAAGCTTTGCAATTCATAACCATAGAGGAGAAGTTAAACCAGAGACATGCCAGGTGGATAGAGTTTATGCAAAATTTCTCTTTTTTCATTAAACATATTTCTGGAAATGCTAATAAGGTTGTTGATGCATTGAGCAGGAGAATTTTGATTCTACAGGAATTTCAAGTCAAGACCTTGGGGTTTGACCACCTTAAGGAAATGTACCACAGTGATCCAGATTTTGGAGAGACATATGAAGTGTGTCTGAATCTTGTACTCAGAGATAGAAGATAGTGGGCCGAATATCTCATTCAGGATGGGTTGTTGTTCAAAGGGTGCCAGTTGTGCATACCAAGATGCTCGATGACGGATAATTTGTTGAAGGAAAATCATAGAGGAGGTCTAGCCGGACATTTAGGCCATGAAAAAACATTTGCCCAATTAAACGATTCATAATATTGGCCAGGTATGAGAGCAGAGGTGAAGATATTTGTGAACAATTGTAATATTTGTCAGGATGCCAAGGGGGAGAAGCAGATCATTGGGTTGTATCATCCATTGCCTATTCCAGAGAGGCCTTGGGATGAAATAAGCATGGATTTCGTGTTGGGATTGCCAAGGACACAAAGAGGAAGTGATTCCATATTTGTGGTGGTAGACAGATTTTCTAGGATGGCACACTTTATCCCATACCAGAAGACCAGTGATGCAATGCATGTTGCAAATTTTTTTTAGAGAAGTTGTGAGACTCCATGGATTTCCCAGGAGTATAGTTTTAGACAGGGATACCAAATTTGTTGGTCATTTCTGGAGGAAGTTGTGGAAAAATTTGGGGACAGAGATATCTTTTAGTTCTGCATATCATCCACAGACAGATGGATAGACCGAAGTGGTGAATAGAAGCTTAGGACATTTGTTGAGGAGTTTGGTCATTGAACACCATAGTCAATGGGATCATATTCTAGCACAATCTGAGTTTGCATATAATGACTCAGTGAACAGAAGCACTAGGAAAATTCCATTTCAAATCGTGTATGGAATAAATCCGAGAGGAGTTTCAAAGTTGAGAGACCTGAAGCAAAGCGAGTTTAGAAGCGTTGGAGTCGAAGAATTCACTGCAGAGATGCAGGAACTTCACAATCAGATCAAGGAGCAGTTGAAGAAGAGCAATAGTGAATACAAGCACAGAGCTGATCAACATAGGAGAAATCTTGAATTTGAAGTCGGAGATCAATTCCTAGCACATATAAGAAAGGAAAGGTTCCCAAGGGGAACATACAATAAGCTAAATCTGAAGAAAATAGGACCGTGTAAAATCCTGAGGAGATTTGGTGAGAATGCTTATGAGTTAGAGCTGCCAAAAGATGTGGGTATATCACCCATATTCAACATTTTAGACCTGTATCTATATAGGGAAGATAGAACCGGAGGTTAGAAGATTGAGGAGAAATTCAGTGGAGAAATCAAATGCATGTAGCAGAGAAGATGCAGATGGAAAAGATCGTAGATCAGGGAGTTGGTAAAAAGACCCGAAGGAAGACATATTTTGAATATTTGGTGAAGTGGAAAGGATGACCAGTAGAATATGTCAGTTGGGTTGGTGAAGAGGATATCTAGAATCATGGAGGATCGGTGCAGGAGATCATGGACAGGATTCCATGAAATTTTCAGCCAAGGGAGTATGATGCAGAAGCATCGCCACAAAGCACAAGCAGGAGACACCTGGGTGCATTAGCGTGTATTTTGAAATATTTTTGAATTTCAAAGACCGGTGTATTAATGTAATATCTGACAAATATTTTTGAGTTATGAACATCTTTAATGATCGTAGGTCGAGCCATCGCATAAGATCGGTGGGGAATGTATTTTTTTTTTATGAGACAGATCATAGTACAAATCTAGATCTTGTGCTCTTATCTGTCTGACTCGATATTTATTGTAATAAACGTTAAGTAGTTGATAGCATTTAATTATGATAGGATAGCATGGAGAAGTTGGAGGGAAGAACTCAAGAGAGTCCCTTTGTATAAAGCTTTGTATTTTTTTCAAGGAGTGGTTGTTGAATCTARTGTGTAGATTGTCATTGTAAGTCAAGAGTTGGGAGATACAGAGAAATATTGTATGAATGTATGTAAGTTTCAGTTGAATGAATATAGCAGAGGAATATTGTCCCAATGAGGGTTGTTATGTGTCTTTCTGAATGAATGGTATACTTTCTATTTAATTTCAATTCTCTGTTATTTTGTGTTCTTATATCCATGACTGCATTTGCATTGTTGAATGTATGAATCACTGTGAAGAGTAACTAAGTTTCAATTGTTTCTCTTTATTGAGTGAGTGCAAGGCGTGCATAGTGTTTGCAAGGAGTGAGTGACCGAGTCTGTTTCGACTCGAAGCTCATACGAGATAACGAGAACTTGTATCTGTGCAAGGAGTGCATTGACATCTGCAAGGAGTGTGTGACATAGTTTTCATATTCGAAAGCTCGGGAGAAGTAGTGTGATTTTAGTCACAAGAGACAGAAGCAGTTGGAGAACAGTCACAAGGAGTGCAAAGTCATCCACAGGGGAGTATACTGTGGAAGAGAATCTGTTGCAAGGTATGCACAGATCAAGATTTTGACTAAATGTCGAAGAGGGTGTTCATAGGAACGAAAGAAGGTAGAAGAAGTAAATCTCAAGAGGGAGAGTGGTGGAAATTCTTCAAGGAGAGAAGTCCCCGATGTCTTCATTGAAGTCAATGGACAAGATTCATTCTTGGGGGAGGCAAATGATTTCATACCATCAAATCTGAGAGAGTTACATAGAAGATAGTTGTAAGGTGTTTTCAACACTTCGGAGTTAGAAATGTTGGAAGGCTAAATGAAAGCAAAGTCGCAAAGTCCAAAGTCGTGAACGGATCCCAGTCATTGATTGCAAGGGGCACACATAGTGGCATATTAAGGAATTCAAAAATCGGAAGTCTGAAAGTTCAAGGGAGATAAATCACGAGGTTCGCGAAGTCGCAAAACCCGAACCATAGTGGGACCAGCCAATATGAGGATACACGTGGCGGAAGCCCAAAGATTAGAGAAAGCGCGTTTCGGGAAAAGGTAAAGGAAGAGCTCGAGATATCCCCGAAGCCCGAATCGCAAAGGGATAGACCCGCGGTTATAGTCGTGGTCACTAGGAGAAAAAAAAAAGGACCCAAAGAGTTGCTTCGACTCGGTATTTCGAACGATCCAAGACCGAGAGGTCGAGCAATCCTTTGGAGGAAAGGGGGTTTGTGCCAGGTTGGTTTTAACTCACTAAGAAACAATCAAGCAGAAGAAATGGAAGTTATGATAAAGAACAGTGTGAAAAAGACTTATGAATGGAAGCATTGCAAGATTCAAAGGTTCTTCCAGAAGGAGGGAGAAGACTATGACAACAGTGTATTCTAGATATACCTCTTGTAGTATCCATGAATTGGAATTTAGATGTAAAAGGTTGTTCTTCCCAATAAAGCAAGTGAGAAAGAATATTATACCAGAAAGAGACTCGTGTATGCAGATATAAGAATACCTTGTATGGATTCAAACAACTTGATGTAGAGTATCTCACATACAGCAGAAGCGTTGTGAAAACTTTCTATGACCGAGATAGTGTATCAGAATAGTTACTCAGAAGTTTGGTATGATGGATTGCTAATCCATGGAAAACTCTCATGATGACAGAAGAAGTACTACTTGGATATGTTTCA
>JASDQU010301554.1:7372-17712 GCA_032191745.1 Picea mariana
ATCATTGTTTTCATTTTGGGAATATTAATCATCATTCAGAGAAATGTAAAAGGAAGAAGAAAGATTAAAGAAAATTAGTTCACTATGGTTGGATACCTCCTTGGTTGTGGAAATTAAAAGTCAAGATGTTGAATATGTCTTACTGTCAAGTTCAGACACAGGTAAAGATACATTTACATGAAAAATAATGAAAAAAATCTAGATGAATATTTTGGTCATGTCTAGGGACCAATTCTCAATTGAAAATCAACTCGATGTTCCTGATGTTGGATTACTGAGAGAGGGGGTGAATCAGTAATAGAGAAATACAATCCTTTTTAACCACAAAATGCAAGTTTTATATCAATGTAGCATTATCATCCAATAGTTGCAGAGTAAATAAACAATGAACAAATGAGCAATCATACACATACACAATACACTGGTGTTTTTACGTGGAAACCCAAAGTGGGAGAAAACCACATAATGCTTTTTTTTATATGTCTTTAAGAATTACATTCATTGGAAGCACCAACTTCCTTTGTTTGCTGCAACTGGAAGGAGGCTCCAACCCCCTAGTTTCTCAGGCTACAACCTGAGGGAAGCTCCAACTCCCCAATTCTCTGGCTACAACCACAAGGATGCTACAACCCCCTATGTTCTCCGGCTACAACCGGAAGGTGGCTACAACCACATGTCCATGCCCTGTCCAACTACCCTGACATATAAGTAGAATGATGGAACCACTATCAAACTATCACTGTGAGATATACTGTCGTAAACTTGTACCAATCAACCTGCACCAAACAACCTTTACCAATAACCCAAACCATGCATCAACCTGTACCTCAACCTGTAATCAACCTGTACCATAAACAAGTGCATCAACCATGCACCAACCTATACCTCAACTTGTGACGTAGGGGCATGCCACCCAGGCACGTCCACTCTCACGGGACCTTCTTCTTCTCGGCCCGAAGAACTCGAAGGTTCTTCTATTTCCCTATTGGGAAATTTTCACCCACAACAATCTTTCCCCGAGGTCTCCCCTTTACCACCGGAAGATCAGCTAAATCTCACTATCTCATGAGTTCATGACTCAAAGCTCCCAACTCTTCCTTTCAAATCTTGCGATACCCAATCTGGCGATACGGGTATAGCTCCTTCCTCATGCAACCGTGGGCTAGGCTTAAACGTTAGCGCCTCTCGCAACCTCGTGACCTCGCCGGTTGAACCATCGAGTTTTCACCCTCCTACTCCGCGAGTCCCTGAGATGCGAGAATTCAACGAAGTATTGACTCTTGTCTTCAGGCAACACGTGTTCACCCTTCGGCCGCGCGGTCCCACCTTATGTTTTTCCACGTGTCCGCACAAACCTCGGCTCCTCGGCACTTCGCGACTCGGCGTCCACACGAATCTCGACTCCTCGACACTTCGTGACTTGCGAATCCTTTGTGCCACCTTTACTCCACTCGCCGACTCTGCTATGGCCCACACTGCTCTCCAGCTGTCAGGATATCACCTTCTTGCAACCTCGTGATTCCCGTGCCCAAATTCTCAGACCTTTTCTTGCGAGGTCCCGAGACACGATCCCTCGCGCAGATCTAACGATCCTTCTATGATCTGGATCTAACGGCTGTCCTTCTCTCGCTACTCGTGACCTTGCGACTTGGAGTACCCAATGTTTGGACTCTCAACCTGCGAACTCCCGAGTTCATGAGATCTCTCCATCTCTTGCCACCTGTCCTCTCAGATGGATGGCTGCAAATCTGTCGCTACTTCGCTGCTTCGCGTCCTCGCACCTCACGACTTTGAATACCCAATACTTGGGCCTTTATCCTGCGAACTCCCGAGTTCACGAGATCTCTCGATCTCTCGCCACCTGTCCCCTCAGATGGATGGCTGTGATCCTCTCACCACTTCGTCGCCTTGCGTCCTCGCGCCTCGTGACTTTGAACACCCAATACTTGGGATTTCACCTAGTGAACTCCCGAGTCCCCAATACACGATACCATGTGTAGATCCTATGACTCTTGTGACTCAGAATCGATGGCTCTGCCTCTCCTCAGCTTCAAACTCTTCGAAATCTTCTCTCCGTAACCTCCTTGCACCTCTACAAGATCTAACGATCCTTGAAACTTCGCGAAATCTCTTCAGAAGATTTCGACCGTCCGTTCTTCCTTGAGTAATCCACGAGATGAAAAAGAGTATCTCTCCACGAGATTCCTTCGCCTTTTCTCCAACCTGCGACTTTTCTTCTAGACTTCAAGTCACACTGGTCTACGCTGATCTTCAGCGACTCAGAGGCCTATCCTTCCTGAGCTTTACTAAATTACTTCAACCTCAACGAGGTTCTTTGCACGCACTCCTTGCGGCAAGCCTGCGAACACTTCAATTGTTCGAGTTTCCTTGACTCTGCGTATGCCCGTAGCAGCAATCCTTCAATACTTCCGCTCATTTTCATGACTAAGACTTTCCTTAGCCTGCACACTCCTTTCACGGCTCTAGCAACCCACTTTCACTTCTGAGCGAATTGAGAACAAGAGTTTAACTCCCGAGCCTTCTGTCAATGCACTCCTTGCGGACGACTTCAACTGCACTCCTTGCAGGAATCCTTGCTCAAGAGAGAAACAATTGTAACTCACCTCACTTCCTCTTAGATTTCAATCTCGATACATGAAATCATACACACAGCATAATAACGAATGCCTAACAGGAAGTAATATTCATAAGCAGAGCATTTAACACACATACACAGAGAATAACACAACAACCATGAATCTGAATCAACTTCTTCTATTAATTCAAGATCTGTACATGGGTGTTCTTCTTCTACAACTCTCTGCTATTCTCCTATGCTCTAGACTCTTCTTGCTCCTGTTCTTGAACTATGTTACAATGCACAATGAGGGTGTCTATATCCCGTTTCCCTCTTTTCTTCTAGAACTGTCTAATCTACGAATTCAATTATATCTACCTGCAACTACCACTATAAATGCCTCTGTCTATCTCAGACGAGAGCATATGGCTCTAGGTCTGATTACATGTTTACCAAAGTGCCTAAATTAAATGATCTCATTTATATTAAGCGCATCAACTTCAAGGGAAAATTTTTAAAATTCAAAAACTTGCACTGGACGTCTTCCAGCTGGCTTCTGCTTCCACGTTGGTTTTGCTTGTCGTGAGGGATGCTCCTGCATCATACTCCCTCGTTTGAAATTTTGCATGGGATCCTATCCATGAGCTCCTGCACGGTATGTCCATGCTTCAGAATTTCTGCTTCAGTCTCCCAGCTGGCATCTTCAACTAGGTGTCCCTTCCACTTGACCAAATATTCAAAATATTCTTTCCTTCTGGTTTTCTTACCCACTCTTTTATTCAATATCTACTCCATCTGCGGCTTCTCTGCAACTGGCATCTGATTCTGCCACTGGACCTCTAGTTGATCATCACCTTCTGCTCCTGCTTCGTCAGCTTTATATGGATATAAATCTGAAACATTAAATGTCAGAGATATTCCAATGCCCTCTGGTAACTCAATTTCATAAGCATTCTCTCCCATTTTCTTCAAGACCTTGCATGGCCCAATTTTCTTCATCTTCAGCTTGTTGTATGTTCCTCTTGGGAACCTTTCCTTCCTCAAATGTGCTAGAACCAGATCACCAACCTTAAACTGAAGTTGTCTCTGATTCTAATCTGCTCTGCGCTTATACTCCTGACTTGATTTCAATAGTCGCTCCAACACCTGGCTGTGAAGTTCCTTCATCGCTTCAGCGAATTCTCCTGCACTAGCACTGCTAGTATTAGTTTGTTCTCAATCCTTCAGTTCAGAAAATCCTCTCGGCTGCATTCCATATACAATCTGGAATGGACTTTTTCCTGTGCTCCTGTTCACTGAATCATTGTAAGCAAACTCTGCTTGCGGTAATATGCTATCCCAGCTGCTATGGTGCTCTGTCACCAAGCTCCTCAACAAGTCTCCCAGACTTCTATTGACCACTTCTGTCTGCCCATCTGTCTGAGGATGATAAGCAGAACTAAACATGAAATTAGTTCCCAGCTTCTTCCACAATGTTCTCCAGAAATGCCCTATGAATTTTGTGTCTCTGTCTGAAACTATGCTTTTCGGCAATCCATGAAGTCGAACAATCTCCTTGAAAAACAAATTTGCGATGTGAGTCGCATCGCTGGTTTTCTGGCATGGAATGAAGTGTGCCATATTAGAAAACCTGTCAACTACCACAAAGATTGAATCAACCCCTCTTGGTGTCCTCAGTAATCCCAATACGAAGTCCATGCTAATTTCATCCCACAGCTTCTCAGGTATGGGAAATGGCTGATAAAAACCCGCATTCTGTTTCCTTCCTTTTGAATGCTGGCAAATTCTGCATCTGTCCTCAAACTTCTTGACTTCTGACCACATCCCTAGCCAAAAGTATGACTCTCTCAGCTTTGCAAATGTCTTATCATGGCCAAAATGTCCTGCTAATCCTCCACTGTGCTTCTCTTTTAACAAGTTCTCCCTCATGGAGCAATTCGGAATACACAATTGATTGCCTTTGAGCAACAATTTGTCCTGGATCACATACTCTATCCACTGACTTCTGTCTCTGAGAACTAGATTCTTAGCTGCCTCATAAGCTTCCTTAAAGTCCAAATCATCTCCATACATATCCTTAAGATCATCAAAGCCTAACGTCCTGACTTTGAACTCCTGCAACAGCAAACACTTCCTGCTCAAAGCATCAACAACTTTGTTAGCAGTACCAGAAATATGTTTTATCACAAAAGTGAAATTTTGCATGTATTCAACCCATTTAACATGCCTCTGATTCAATTTTTCCTGTTGAGTCACAAATTGTAATGCATGGTTATCACTATATAAAACAAATTCCTTTGGAATCAAATAATGCCTCCATTTCTTCAATGCCTATATGATGGCATAGAATTCTTTATCATACGTGGAGTACATCTCTTTCACCTCATTCAGCTTCTCGCTGAAATATGCAATCGGCCTGTCTTCCTGACTCAAGACCGCTCCTATGGCAAACCCGCTTGCATCACATTTCACCTGAAATGTCTTTTGAAAATATGGCAACACCAAAACTGGTTGTTCCGTAATCTTTCGTTTCAATAAATTGAAACTCCTCTCAGCCTCTTCTGTCTAGTGAAAATATTTATGTCTTTTCTTCACTGTATCCATCATTGCTGCACTAATTCCACTGAAATTTCTAATGAATTTCCGGTAGAAACTAGCCAGTCCATGAAAAATACTCACCTCAATTGCGTTCCTCGGTGATGGCCAATTCTTGATTACCTCCACCTTATCTGGATCCATCCTCAGTTCATTTGCAGATATAACAAACCCCAAATAAATGAGTTATGTCTTCATGAATGAGGACTTCTTCATGTTTATCAGCAGCTTCTCCTGCTGTAACTTCCTCATCACAATAGCCAAATGCTTCAAATGCTCAGCCTTTGTCTTGCTGAAAACCAATATGTCATCCAGATACACGATGACAAATTTTCCGATGAACTCCTTCAAGACTTCATTCATCAACCTCATAAAGGTACTTGGTGCATTCGTCAAGCCAAATAGCATGACAAGCCATTCATACAAACCTTCGTTTGTCTTGAATGTTGTTTTCCATTCGTCACCTTATCTCATACGAATCTAATGATATCCACTCTTCAAATCTATCTTTGAAAAAAAAATTTCCCCACTTAAGCAATCCATCAAATCATTCATTCTCGACAATGGGAATCTATACCTGATAGTTATCTTATTAATGGCTCTTGAATCAGTGCACATCCTCTAGCCTCTGTCTTTCTTCGGACTGAGTATTGTTGGAACAACACATGGACTCAAGCTTTCCCTGACCAAACCTTTGTCCAACAACTCCTGGACCTGACTTTTAACCTCCTCATTCTCCTGCGGCGTCAATCTGTACGTGGCTTTGTTTGGAAAACTAGCTCCTGGTATGAGGTCTATATGATGACTCACGCTCCTCATCGGTGGTAGTGAACGAGGTAATTCATCCACCACGATATCAGTGAACTCTTCCAGTAGTTCCTAAACTTCTTCTGGAAAATCATCCACTCTTGTGCTAGTCAGAACAATTTTCAGTTTTCTGACCACAAAGAATTGTGGATCCTCCTTCTTCTTAACTTCTGTAAGAAGTTCCTTCCCACTCATGAGAAGTACTATGTTGCTTACTTCTGGCTTCACCTCTTTATCTTCAATTGGACACAACATGTGAGTCCTCCCATTCTTCTTCAGGGTATAGGTGTTCATCCTCCCATCATGAATTAAATTTCTATCATATTGCCATGGTCTACCCAACAATAAATGACAAACATCCATAGGAATAACATCACATAAAATCTTATCATTATATCCTCCTATCTTGATGTCAACTAAGCACTGTTTAGTGACATTTACCTGATGTCCCTTCTATAGCCATGAAACTTTGTATGGATTCGGGTGATCAGTTTTCTCCAGCTCCAGCTTCAGCTTTTCTACCATCTCGGTTGAAACGAGATTATCGGTGCTTCCACTGTCCACGATGACCTTGCATACTCTATCCTTGGTCTTGCAAGCAGTCCTAAAAATACTGTTCCTCTGCGTTGAATTCTCCATCTCCTTCTCTGGCGTCAAAAAAACCTTTCGCATCACTAGTGATCTTCCGCCTTCAACGTACTCTGTCTCAACATCTCACCTCTGTGCCTTGGCGATGTGAGTCTCTCCAGTTTCTTTCTTTTTCTCTGGACACTCAAACGACCTATGCCCATTCTTTCCACACATGAAGCATGTAATCACTCCACCTCTTCCTCTTCCTCTACCTCTAGTATGAGGAAACCTATCATTATCAGCATATCCTCCTCTTTGTTCAATTTGTTTTCCTCGCTGCTCAACATATGGTCTTCTCTGTGAGGTTCCACCTCTTTCAACCTTTCCTTGAGGTTTCTTCCATTCCTCCTTGGGCTTCTGGTATTTATCTTGGGAAACTGCTTTGCCTCTGGGCTGAATTCTACCTTGGCCTCTCTGACTTTGTTTATGGCTCAGCTTCTCCTCATCTTTCAGAGCCAATTGGTAAGCATCCTCCACCGTTTTGCCATATTTAATTCATCCTGAATTTCATACCTCAGGCCATTCAGGTACCTGGCAACCTTTTCGTCATTGCTTTCGCGATGACCTGCCCTAATATTCAACCTGTAAAATTCCTCAGTATACTCCTTCACTGTCATCAGCTTCTGTCTCAGGTTTTGCATCCTCCTGAACACAGAAATTTGATAATCCCTGGGAATGAATTTTGCCTTCATCTTTGCAATCATCCTGTCCCAGCTCTTAATCTTCTACTTGCCTTGGCAATGCCTATCAGCTTGCAATTCATCCCACCACAAGGTTGCATGTCCTTTTAATCTTGTGATGGCATGTCTGACCTTCTTATCATCTTCGATATCTTCATAATCGAAGTAAGTGTCAAGAGCTCTAATCCAATCTAGCAGCTCTTCTACATCCAGACTCCCTTCATAAGCTGGAATGTCCATTTTTGTTTTCGAACTCATCCGAGCGATAGCCTTAATTAAATACTCATTGGCTGCATCTTCCGCTGGGATTTCCTCTTCTTCATGTCCAGCATCATCTTCATCCTCGGATTCACTGATATCTCCTGCATCATCTTTTTGCCTTTGTGATGTCTCCATGTCCTCCATTCTGGCACGAAGATTCCACACTTCTCTCTCCATATCTGGATTTTGTACTTGCCTACCTCTTTCTCTGGACATTTCCCTTTCCTCTTCTAGATCAGGTGATTGTCTACCTCTTCTCCTTGGTGGCATGGTGAATTCTCCTTTTCCTCTGCTACATAAAGCAAAGAAACTTTTCTATGCTCTGATACCACTTGACGCAGGGGTGTGCCACCCAGGCACGTCCGCTCTCACAGGACCTTCTTCTTCTCGGCCTGAAGAACTCGAAGGTTCTTCTATTTCCCTATCGAGAAATCTGCACCCACAACAATCTTTTCCCGAGGTCTCCCCTTTACCACCGGGAGATCAGCTAAATCTCGCTATCTCGCGAGTTCGTGACTCAAAGCTCCCAACTCTTCCTTTCAAATCTTGCAATACCCGATCTGGCGATACGGGTATAGCTCCTTCCTCATGAAACCGTGGGCTAGGCTTAAACGTTATTTCCTCTCGCAACCTCGCGACCTCGCAACCTCACGACCTCGCTGGTTGAACCGTCGATTTTTCACCCTCCTACTTCGTGAGTCCCCAAGATGTGAGAATTCAACGGAGTATTGACTCCTATCTTCAGGCAACACGTGTTTACCCTTCGGCCGTGCAGTCCCACCTTATGTTCTGCCACACGTCTGCACAAACCTCAGCTCCTAGGCACTTCGTGACTCGGTGCCCACACAAATCTCGGCTCCTCGGCACTTCGTGGCTCGGCGTCCACACGAATCTCGGCTCCTCGACACTTCGCGACTCGACGTCCACACGAATCTCAGCTCCTCGGCACTTCACGACTCGCGAATCCTTTGTGCCACCTGTACTCCACTTTCCAACTCTGCTATGGCCCACACTTCTCTCCAGCTGTCGATATATCGCCTTCTTGCAACCTCGCGATTCCCGCGCCCAAATTCTCGGACCTTTTCTTGTGAGGTCCCGAGACACGATCCCTCGCACAAATCTAACGATCCTTCTATGATCTGGATCCAACGGCTGTCCTTCTCTCGCTACTCACGACCTCGCGACTTGGAGTACCCAATGTTTGGACTCTCAACCTGCGAACTCCTGAGTTTGTGAGATCTCTCGATCTCTCGCCACCTATCCTCTCAGATGGACAGCTGCAAATCTCTCGCTACTTCGCCGCTTCGCGTCCTTGCGCCTCGCGATTTTGAATACCCAATACTTGGGCCTTTATCCTGCGAACTCCCGAGTTCATGAGATCTCTCAATCTCTCGCCACCTATCCCCTCAGATGGACGGCTGTGATCCTCTCGCCACTTCGTCACCTCGCGTCCTCATGCCTCGCGACTTTGAACACCCAATACTTGGTCTTTCACCCGGCGAACTCCCAAGTCCCCGATACATGATACCACGTGTATATCCTACGACTCCTGTGATTCGGAATCGATGAATCTGCCTCTCCTGAGCTTCAAACTCTTCGAAATATTCTTTCCATAACCTCCTTACACCCCTGCAAGATCTAACGATCCTCGAAACTTCGCGAAATCTCTTCATAAGATTTCGACCGTCCGTTCTTCCTTGAGTAATCCACGAGATGAAAAAGAGTATCTCTCCACGAGATTCCTTCACCTTTTCGCCAACCTACGACTTTTCTTCCAGACTTCAAGTCACACTGGTCTACGCTGATCTTCAGCGACTCAGAGGCCTATCCTTCCTGAGCTTTACTAAATTACTTCAACCTCAACGAGGTTCTTTTCACGCACTCCTTGCGGCAAGCCTGCAAACACTTCAACTGTTCGAGTTTCCTTGACTCTGCGTATGCCCGTAGCAGCAGTCCTTCAATGCTTCCGCTCAGTTTCACGACTGAGACTTTCCTTAGCCCGCACACTCCTTGCACGGCTCTAGCAACCCACTTTCTCTTTTGAGCGAATTGAGAACAAGAGTTTAACTCCCGAGCCTTCTGTCAATGCACTCCTTGCGGACGACTTCAACTGCACTCCTTGCAGGAATCCTTGCTCAAGAGAGAAACAATTGTAACTCACCTCACTTCCTCTCAGATTTCAATATCGATACATGAAATCATACACACAGCATAATAACGAATGCCTAACAGGAAGTAATATTCATAAGCAGAGCATTTAACACACATACACAGAGAATAACACAACAACCATGAATCTAAATCAACTTCTTCTATTAATTCAAGATCTGTACATGGGTGTTCTTCTTCTACAACTCTCTGCTATTCTCCTATGCTCTAGACTCTTCTTGCTCTTGTTCCTGAACTATGTTACAATGCACAATGCGGGTGTCTGTATCTCGTTTCCCTCTTTTCTTCTAGAACTGTCTAATCTACGAATTCAATTCTATCTACCTGCAACTACCACTATAAATGCCTCTGTCTATCTCAGACGAGAGCATATGGCTCGAGTTCTGATTACATTTTTACCAAGGTGCCTAAATTAAATTATCTCATTTATATTTAGCGCATCAACTTCAAGGGAAAATTTTAAAAATTCAAAAACTTGCGCTGGACGTCTTCCAGCTGGCTTCTGCTTCCACGTTGGTTTTGCTTGTCGTGAGGGATGCTCCTGCATCAACCTGTAATCAACCAGTACCATAAACAAGTGCATCAACCATGCACCATCCTATACCTCAACCTATACCATC
>JASDQU010301555.1:0-13846 GCA_032191745.1 Picea mariana
TAAGATCACTTAGTTCTTCTATTGCAGAGACTTTTGAATTAAATTTATCAAGCAGAGATCTTAAAATCTTCTGAACTAAAAATGGTTCTTCAATCTTCTCACCAAGACCCTTCATGGCATTTTCAAGTTCTTCAACTCTTAAAAAATACTTGCTAATTGTTTCATCTTCATTCGTCTTTAGTTGTTGAAATTTCAATCTGCATGTTTGAAGTTTGGCATCTTTTACTTTCGCATTTCCTTCATAACTGCTAATAAGTTTATCCCACATTGATTTGGCAGCTTCAAGATGCATCACTTTTACAAACTTAGCTTCAGCAAGTCCATTCAAGATAGCATTCATTCCCTTAGCATTAAAACTAAACTATAACTTATTGTCCTTGGAGGCTAGCACAACAGGCTTTGTATATCTAGTCTCTACTACATCCCAAACATCAACACCCAAGGCCATTAAGTATGTTCTCATTCTAATCTTCCATAAGGAAAAATTTGTTCCATCAAACAGAGGGGGCTTAGAGGCTGAAGCCCCATCATGACTTGTCATGTTTAAGCTTACAGATATACCTTTGAATAAAAGGAACCTTCTCTGATACCAATTGTTGAAATTATCAAGACAACTGAGAGGGCGGGGTGAATTAGTTGTTATTGTGCTTAAACAATTATAAATCTATTAAAACATTCCTAAATTTTCTTCAAGTGACTATAAATATTATACAACATATAGACTATATAAACAATGAGCATCAGCCACACATAAGATATATACAGAGACATTTTTTCATGAGGAAACCCATAAAGGGAGAAAACCTTTTCTTCTTCAAAATGATAGGCAGTCTTTTAAGTTTTATACATCATCTATAATTGAGAACCAACTCAATGTGAGGCTACTACCTCTGTTTTAAAAACTCCAAATTGTTTGAGAGTACCAATTCTTTGGTTTCTCTAGCACCCACTAGAAGGAAGCACCAACTATTTCAACACCAACTGGATGGAAGCACCAACTTCTAGTTACACAGGCTCCAACATGTATAACAGAGAACACTTGTTCTCCCTTGCACCACCCTGCCACCCTGGTTTCTCTGGTTGCAACCATATGGAAGCTACAACTCCAGGTGTTCAAGATCCCACTTGAACCTCTGAGGACAAAAATCCTTCGTAGCACCTCCCAACCACCCTAGAATATAAATGAATAAATAAACAACCAACTTCACAGATAAATCGATTCTTACCACTTCTTCTCTATTCTATAAATCTGGTCTTCTTCTAACTGTTCTGCAATTCTTCTCTTCCTTTGTCTATTTTGCAATTCTGCTCTGCTTCAACTTGTTCTATGATTTTGCTCTGTTTCAAGTCTTTTCCTCATATTTTACTCTTCTCTAAGTTTTATATCACACTGCACACATTTTCAGTCTCACACTACACATCCTGTGATTTTTCCTTTCTTACAGTTTAATTCATTTTTCTTCCTGAACAACCAACCTCACACAATCTATATATTTTTCTTTTATGCACCACTCCCACAGTAATTACACTTCTCATCTTCTTCGGCAAAATAAAACTGTCTAAGCAACTGAAACACCAACCGATCAGGAATCATGAATCAGTTTTGCTAACTAGTTTGTAACTGATGAATTAACTGTGAGAGAGAATAGTAACCCTCCGATCATATTCAAGTTTATTTTCACTATTGGATGAACTTTATTAATCTTTCCTTTAAATCCAGGTTCAGCATTTTGACATTCCTATAGCCAAGTGTCTCGACACTTCATGTTGCGATCTCTGAAACTCCAATACAGAGCTTTTCCGCCCTAGCTCCTTACTTTATATGACCATGGCCATGACCAAGCACTTATGCATAAAGTGCTTTTCATGAATTCGCATTTCATGAATCTGGAGATGAGGCATCTCGAATCTCCAAGTCTTGATCCCCGAAACCCTGAAATGGAGCTTATCTGAATGACTTCTTCCCTTCTCGTGACCACCGACGATGACCATAGGCTGTGCCAAAAGGCGCTTCATATTTCACAAGTTTATAAACTTCATCGAGTCTGATCGACGGTTGAGATCTCCATAGATCCGATGGCCCAGATCTTATTGTGATCTCACATCTTGCGAGTTTCCACACCATGGTCCATTGAGTTTAAGTCAACGACTTGTCCTATGATTCGACGGTCCAGATCTGATCTTAATTCAATGGCTCAGATCATATCACGATTTCGCATATCACGATTTCGGTGTTCTTGTGGTTATGTTTCTTGCCTCTCCAAGTCACGATTTGTGAAACTCCAAAAATGAATCGGATCAACGGTCTAGATCACATCTTGATCTGACGTCCTCAATTAAATCACGATTTCGCATATCGCGATTTTGGTGGTAATGTTTCTTGCCTCTCCAAGTCGCGATTCATGAAACTCTGAAATGGCATGGGATCAACGGTCCATGATCTTGATGAATCTACGGTCTATATCTCATCGTGAATTCACATCTCACGATTCCTTCGAGAGAGGTTCTTGTCACTCCAAGTTGCGATAGGCGAAACTCTTAAATGGAGCTTAGATCAACAGTCCACGATCTAGATGAATCTACGGTCCAGATCTTATCGTGAATTCGCATCTCGCAATTCATTCGATGGAGGTTCATGTCACTCCAAGTCGTGATAGGAAAAACTCCAAAATGGAACTTAGATCAATGGTCCACGTCTTTTGGTGTATTGACGGTCAAGATCTTTTCATGGTTTCACAAGTCTTCATTGTGTCTGCATCAGGATTTCGAGATTTCATGAACTCGCTTCACCTTGCACTTTTAAAGATCGTGCAGATTCTCCTAGATCCTACGATGGTCGGTCCTCACGCTCGAATCTAACGCTCGAGATCTATCCTCCATATCTGCGCAGTCTTCTTGTCTACATTGAGATCTTATAGTCATCGGGAATTCTGAATTGTTAATCCAATGATCACTGTTGCTGCTCCTCCCCCATTATCACTGTGTTGTTGATCATGTTGATCTTTGCCATCGCTATTCTTGCTAACAATCCTCTGCACTATCTCTTCTGATCTTATTCGAATCTTCTCTGCAATGTCTTCTCATAATGCCCATATATTACATACTTTTTGTACTCATGCCATCTTCATTGTTGTACTTTCCATCAATGACAAGCATTTGTTGTTTGTTAAATATTTGCAAACACATTTTGGATAGGGAAAAAGCAATACTTCATAAAAGAGCCATCGCTGAGGTAAAAGTGCAATGGAAGCACTTTAGTCCCGAGGAGGCTATTTGGGAATTGGAAAAAGAAATGCAAAAATCTTATCGGATTATGTTGCAAGAGATGATTTGAACACTGAGGACAGTGTTATACTTAAGGGGGAGAGGATGTGATATCCTCGAATTATTCAAAAATAACTTATTTCAAACTTGTTATTCAAAAAAGAAAATTCCATTTTTGGAAATTCGAATTTATATTTGTGGAAGTATGTAGTTATTATTTTTATGACTGTTGGACAAAAGTTTGACTTGCCAAATTTCCTCTTTTGATGGACACATGTTTGAGACAAACCTTTTAATAAATTTAATGTTCAAGAATATATGGAACAACAATGTGAAGAACAACTGACTATGACTCCATGAGTGGGGAACAACTCTGAGTTAACTCAGAGCTTAATTTTACAAGTGTCAAAAGTTGAGTTCTGTCACTAGCAACCCCTAGAAATTAGGGATTTGTAAAGATGCAAATTTCCCAAGGAGGGAAAGGAATGGAAAGTCCTACGAATGAGATAAATACAACATATGTCGGAGGAAGGATGATGCTTAGTATTATGGGGAAAAATGATTGTTTGGCTATTATGAGCAAATCTGGTGTTAGGAAAACATTTTTTCTAAACAGTTCAGGGAGACAATGGCTAAGGAGTGATACTCATTTTGACCTTATGGAGTCATGGTCAGGATAGGGGGTGATCAGTACAAGTTATCATGTTTTTTTATGTATCTACAGTTAGGAGCAATGTGGTTCTTCCATTTGTTTGCAACATATTTGTTCATATATGTATCTTAACTATATATATATACACAGAGAGAGAGAGAGAGAGAAAGAGAGAGAGAGGTACGTAGGTGTTCCTTATGACCATGATAGTTTTATTGATTTTCCTATTGCTTGATTACATGTTAATGTTTATGGTAGGATTTGACTTGCATTAGTTATAATATTTGCATGTAGGCTACATAACGGATTTACATAGACTAAATAGTCACTAGATGGAGATTCTTCTCACACGAAACAAACTACTTCAGAATATAAATAAGTGATCTCCAAGAAAATATATTGTAACGAAGCAATAGTAAGTAAACTGTGTGGTTTTAATTTTTCCTACATGTTATCTGTAACAACCTTCCTTTACGCCTAAGAAGAGTCGAAGCATAGAAGGTAAAAAAAAAATTCCATGCCAACACAAAAAATATCATATATATATTAACCAAATATTTCTCGATATATAAATTCCATATACATTACCCATGAAAAGTTCATAGTTTATATGCAATTGTATAATCTTTATCAATATATAAATTTTATTACAAAGGAACACATTCATTATTATATAAGTATAAAGGGAAGCAACCTGGGTGATGCATGAATGTCAAGCACGAATTTTCTAGTCAATATGCATTTATTTTATTGTCAAGATCTGTGCGCAGGAAACATCAATAAATGGTGGATAGGTCAGGAATGACATATTTCAGTTACCAAGACTGTATTGGATTAATGTAGCTCGCAGGTAGAGTGACCATCGTTGTTCCTGTCACAGAGCCCGATAGACATAGTATTTGCAATTTGGAAAACTCAATCTATAATTTGAGCATTACACTGAAGTCCATCAGATTTCAAAATTGTAGGGAAAAAGGCAATAGGAGTGCCCCAAGTCACATGATATCCATACTTTTATCGCATCATTATTTCATTAAATATATTTTTATTATAAAAATTAATTCATAACAGTATCATCATTATTTCGTTAACTTTTTATTATAATAAGTAATTTCATTACAATATCAGTATGTCTATTGTTTAGGGAGAATTAAGTGTTCAACTTCATTTCTTTTATGGAGTCTTTTGGTCATTTTATGTTCACTAATATCCACTCATATCCACCCTACTAGTTAACATTGAATACTATTTGAAAATGGATACATCATTATACTTAAAACAATTTAGATCAGTGGATATATACCCACCTTTACATAACATTCAATACTTCCTAACATAGTGCTTAATTACTATTTACCCATATTTTATCACATAAATATGATTCAGCTATGGTTTCATTCCTCATCTATGCACCTGTCTTGACTTTCATGTAAGTTGCGTAAAGTACGAATTTCTATATATTGGATTTAGGAGCAGGGAAAAAATTGATTGAAAATGGATATAAACATAATTACTAAATTACTTACTCAAACACATGTCTATATTATCTATGTCTTAAATTAATACTAAATCAATGGAAATAAACTTAAATTACCAAACTACTTACTAAAACACATGCCTATATTATCTCTATGTTAAATTAATACCAAATCAAATGGAAATAAATTTAAATTACTAAACTACTTACTGAAACCACTTCCTATATTATCTTAGTCTTAAATGAACACTAGCAGGGAGTCTGTCGTTAAGGTTTGGCCATGAGAATTAAGTCCCTAAATACAACCAAGGGAAGGGGAAGTAAGTAAGTTGGATGTAATATACGTCAACAACTGTCTAAAAAAAAAAAAAATGTTTGTATAAATATCCTTCAATAGTTCGAGACTCAAGCAAGTAAGCTTTATGTTATAAAGCTTGAGTCTGAAATCTTGCAAGATTCCTTATTGTCATCGAATGTCATTACCATTCAACTTAAAGTTTTCTGATCAACAATAAGTGTTTACTCCTCATTTCAATGTTTATTTCAATTCCTATAGTTATAATTACTTTCCAATCTGTTTGTGCCTATAACCATTACCACAGTCTTAACAACACAAATGACTCTGGAACTTTATGGCCAAATCCTTACGTGTTAGACCCTACAAATAACCCATCACCGTATGTTTACAATGCAAATGAATTTGACTGTGGAAAGGGTAGACTACTCCTTAAATAAAACAAGGGAAGCATAAAATCTTTTGATAGGTGTCAATTCCCATGATTGTTTTAGCATCTGATAAACAAAAAGGGATTTTCCAGATTTCCTTAACTTTTTGATGTAGATAGATTTTGCGTTTTAATTTCCAAAACTTATATATGTGTATAATATATGAGTGCCCAGGTGATCCATAAGGTTCTCGCTATATCGTATTTCTCTTCAATTCTTAATAGTAAAAGACAAGAAGTATCTTTTAAGATGCATGATGGTTTGGAATTAGCGATACAATTAAATGTTTCCTTTCGACACAAATTTACTCAACTCTGATTGCTCAAATTTAGATCTATTTAATACTTCAGTCACATAAATAAACCTATATCTATACAGACTGGCCTTCTTCAAGCATACATCGTACCCCAGCCTTTCAACCTCAAATTAAACCTATCTGATTTCTCAAATAGAAAATCCGTTTAATACTTTCATATACAATAATTTTTGTACTTGTCATGCCCTGTACACAGTGAATTGCAATATGTTCTGTTATTTCTTTTCTACTTTTATCCCGGATGAAGATCCTCCATTGTTTCTACCAGTCCATTCATTACATTATTAAAGTTGTTCCTATAACAAATAATTCCTACTATGTTCCTACAGTTTTGTGAAAAATAGAGGTCAGTCGGGTTTCGGTGATTACAAATGCCGAACACAAAATAAAAGATCACGTCGTTTGCTGAAACGCAAAATTTGGATGGACTGTGGGTCCCGCACTTCGAGGTTTCGGGGTTCGATATTTCAAATTTCAAATGCCCAAACACCAACACACATCAACTCCCAAATTGTGAAAAGTGAAAAGGAATGTGGGACCAACACCTCGGGGTTTTGGGGTTGGGAACTTCGAAATTCCAAATACCAAACACCAACACACAACAACTCTCAAATTGTGAAAAGTTAAAGGAAAGTGGGACCATCACTTCAAGGTTTTGGGGTTCGAAACTTCGGGGTTTACGAACACATGGCTCACAAACACAAATGAAATAAGAAAAGATGAAATGTGAAATGCAATTAGGGTGTGGGCCCAACAATTTCAGGTTTTGGGGTTTACTAATTCCCGACGCAAAACATTACACGATGTCAAATTCTCAATCGCGAAGTCACGAAAAAGGTATGGGGCCCAGCCAATATTGGGTTTCGGTATTTGGTAATTCTTGACGCAAGAACAACATACCACGATAATCGCCGAATCCCAAAATTTGATCGGGTTGTGGGGCCACTTCGGGTTTTCAGATTTTGAAAGAACAAAAGAACTCTTCACAACTTGAACCAATAAACTCCGAAAAGACAGAAAAAAAAGAAAACATGAACAAAGTTTACAAACTTGGTAATTTAGTTCCTGACATTATTCATATAGTTAGATTAATGAAATTACAACATAACCTCCACTCCCAATATGCCAATCTCAGCATTGATTTCACTCAGAAAACACATAAAGAAAGAAAATAACAGTGAATTTAATTTAGAGGAGATTTCTTCCAGAATTTAACCATGCATAATCCTTTCAACTATCATAAAAAATAAAAATCCAATTCTATCGTTCGTTCAAAAATGGGTCACTGGAGATTAGATTTACCATATGTTTTTTGTCAGTCTTTAGGCTTCATGAATTCAAACTGATTTTTCCTACGCATTATTTTCTATCATACTTATAATATGCATTACATCTGTGATTGAATCATTCATTAGAGAATGGAAATTATTTCAGTTATTATTTAACACGTACATTGCATCAGATATAAAATCATTTAGAACAAAGAAGGAGAAAATTTAACATATCTGAACCAATTCGCGGGAAGACAAAGGGAACAACCACATTCCTCCCAACCATGGAATAGGGTAGCCAAAATCACTTGCCTGATTCACCCCCTAGCCTGACCATGAATCCATGAGGGAAAACTTGAAATCTCCCCTTCAACAATGTCCTTCAATTCCTGCGGATTCCTCTTGCCTCACACTCACTCAATGTTCATAACAGCAAGGGGCAAAAAAATTCCATCATCTCTTTCCCAGCATACTTGGTAGTGTTATGCTATTTATCAATTTTGCCCAGGTCTTTTCCCTCCCTTGGGGATTTTCGCAGCTTTCTAAATCCTTGATTTTTCAGGGGTTGCCAATGGCCAAATCGCTGATTTTCCACTTGTAATAATCAACCCAGAAGTAGTTCCAACATGTTCCCTACTCATGGAGTCATGGTCACCTAAATTTAACATGGTTGTTCCATTTGTCCTCCTCCAATCAATATAAAATATTATGTTTCCATACAAGTTTCATAGTCAAATAGTTAGTTGGGTCTAATCAGATCTCTGGACAATAGTCAAAATAATTAATTACAATTACCAAATTTGAAATTTGGAATTGCCATAAATGGAAAAAAATTTCCAAATTCGAATTTACTAAAAACGAAATAAATTTCCAATGAATTTAAATTTCAAAATATTTTATTTTTTGGGGGTTATCACATCCTTTCCCCCTTCAGTAAAACATTGTCCTCAGTGTTTGTTCCCTTCTTGGAACAGGGTTGGATGAGATTTATGCAAGTCTCCCTCCAACTCCCAAGTGGCCTCCTCAGGAATAAAGTGCTTCCATTGCACCTTTACCTAAGCGACAGCTCTGTTCTGAAGTGCTATTTCTCTCCAGTACAGAATGTGTAGGGGTTCCACCTGGAACTCGCCTTCGGGTTCCACCTACACCAATTTCCAATCAATCCTATGAGTAGGGTCATGAATATACTTTTTTAGCAAAGAAACATGAAATACATTATGAATTCTTACATTAGCTGGAAGTGCAAGTTGGTATGCTATGGGTCCAATTCGAGCTAGTATCTCGAAGGGCCCACAAAACCTGGGTGCCATCTTGGCACAATTCCCTAACTTCATCGAGCTCTTTCAAGCTTTGACCTTCAATTAAACATGGCCTCCCCACTTGAAATTCCAAGTGTCTCATTTTCTGGTCGACATAACTCTTCTGTCTTTCCTGTGCTTCTTTCAAGTGATGTTGTACCTTTCTTAGCCTATTCTCAATTCTTGGAGAATCTCTAGTCCAATCATGAGTCTGTTAGCTAGGCTATCCCAGCTAATTGGAGTCATACACTTTTTTCCATACAATATTTCGAAATGGCTCAACTTAGCCAAAGTTTGGTACCCATTGTTATATGCAAATTCTACCAAGTGCAGGTAGTCTTCCCACTTGCTTGGTTTTGTTCTTACGTACATGAGAAGCATATCCTCTATGATTTGGTTTGTCCTTTTGGTCTTTCCATCCATTTTTGGATGATAGCTTGTACTGAAATTCAAGTTAGTGTTTAGCCCTGCAAATAATTCCTTCCAAAAAGTGGATGTAAATTTTACGTCTCTATCTGAAATCACCATTTTAGGAATACCATGTAGTCTAAAAATTTCTTTGATGAATATTTCAGCAATGTTTATAGCTTTAAAAGTAGACTTTACAGGAATAAAGTGTGCAGACTTACTGAGTTTATCGATTACAACCATGATAGAATCATTATGTTTCTGAGTTTTAGGCAAACCTGTTATAAAGTCCAGTGATATAGTCTCTCATTTCCATTCTGGTAGTGTTAATCGTTGTAATAGGTTGAATGGATGTTGGTGCTCGGCCTTAACCTTCTAACAATATTAGCACCTAGCCAAGTATTTTGTTGTTTTTCCCTTCATACTAGGCCAAAAGATAGTTTTCTAAGTGTTGTTATTGTTTTCTAGTAACCTGGATGGCCAGAATATGGTTTCTTATGAACCTCATCCAAAATTGTTGATTTCAATTCTGCTGAAGCTAGTATGTAAAGTCTATTTTTAAGTCGTAATAGTCCTTTCTTGTTGATGCTTAGATCTGGTTTGTCAGATTTGGCGGTCCTGTAACGTCCTCCTCGTTACGACAACCATTCTAGTGACAAGTGCATTTTTTTATTTTTTTTCCTTTAAAGTGTGTGTGCATGTGTAGAAGTAACATCACACCTAATTGTATGGCGCCACTCGACAACCAACAAGATGCAACCACGACAAGGAAAAACTGAAGGCACACAACGAGTAACTGCAACAATATACGATCACAGGCATAAGACGCACAACACAACATTAAGACATACTGGGGGTGCACAGTAAGAACATAGAGGGAAGACTCCCGGGTGTTAGGGTTACTATTTCTGCACAGGAAAGAAGGGTGTTTAGTCTTATGTCTTCTCGAAAGAAGATTAGACAGGCTCCTGGACGACTGCTCAGGCAGAAACTAGTAACCCGACCTAGAACAAGACGCAAGCAAGACAAACACAACCAGATGCCCCCGACAATCACAGTGACAGCAAGTAATAATGCCCCTAGTCATAAAGTGTACAACTATCAGTTGTGAGAAGTAAACGACACCAGGTTTTAAGTATAGTACGGTCACAGAAGGAAGAATCCATCAATAGAGTTTACTATTTCTGCAGAGAAAAGCAGGTCTTTTAGTCTTATGTCTTCTTGAAAGAAGATTAGACAGTATCCTGGCTGACTGCTCAGGCAGAAATTAGTAATCTCTGTCAGGTGTGTCACAAGAGTGGAAACCCTACCTTTAAAGGGCCCGAGACTCTTGATACGGCACTGGATTCTTTACACAGAAAAATCACACACACCGACATAAGCACTAAGGCTACAAGGAGGGGTCTATACCCCACCCGACATAAGCAGACTGCGTGGCTAACTGATTGAAATCAAGTATGACATAAACAAGAAGAACGGTTATGCCCCTTTCGGAAGGCGTGTGACAAGGACTCTGACAACGAAAACCCAGGTTCCACATTAATCAAATGAATTAACAACCCTCATTTACTAACTCAAATGACTGTACTGCGCTTAAATCAAGATCATTTCAACACATAAGCTCATCCTTGACAATAACATTACAATTCCGTGAGCATGAATAACAGATGCATTATATTTATCTCTCATTAATATTGCGAATAAAAGGCACCTTCGTAAAGGCTTCAACTACATATCCTTTCATAAAGACAACACCATGGTATATCTTAGTCAATGACCCTGCAAGTTATCCGTCACGTTAAGACTATCATATCCTTACTTCCTAGTTTATAATAACATTACAATTTAAATGATAAAACTTTACACTTTAATGGTTAATATTCACCTTACCCTTATGTTAGCATACCCTTGCCATAACATCCCCTTAATGTTACAAAATATTGAATTAAAACGATATCACATTTTACTTGCTATAAATATATATAAAAAAGGGGAACACTAAGGTCACATTCCATTAACCTAAAACAATAACCGCAAAACATTTCATTTCTATTTCTGCAACTAAATCTTCGATTAATTGAGAACCTCAATTTATGAATAACCTCAGGTGTATAATACTTATAGACATAAACTCCAGTATATATAAATAACATCATAATCATGAATAACATCATGTTTTAAATAACAAAATCATCTTGTTTGAAATAACATCATATCTAAAATATACCAACCATAGGGTCAATATATAAGATCACCTCATATATATAAATAACATCAGATTTTTAAGGATAACAATATGACACCCTAATTGCAAACGCAATTAGATAACAACAACGAGATTTAAAATGACCATGGGTAAACATAACAATATTTAATAGGAACCTCGTACCAATATCCATAATTGAGAATGCCAATATTTAAAAACAGTTACCTTTAAATGTCGATATATATAATAACCTCATAATTATATAAATATTCGGTGTCACTAGCCTTTAATCATTCAAAGGGCAAGCTACTAAGGAAGCCGTGAGGCTATAGATTGGCAGTCCCAATTAATTAAATTGAAAGGCGTTTTCTGAGTTTGGTTTTATTTTAAAGCAGCAAGGCAGTAATCCCAGGAGTGCGTAACTCCATATCCCAATACTTCAACATAAATTAGCGTATCCCAGTACTCCATATCCATATTCAATTAGCATGGGAATTAGTGACCATATCATGCGCTAGAATGTTATAATTTAAAGCGAATCCCAATAAATAGAATAGTAACCCAATCTTCGTTCCACACCCATAAAAAAGGAAACAATTAAAATTCTGAGTTAGGTGACAGTTGCAAACAGGTAAGAAATTCCGCAAATAAAAAAGGAAACGGCTGTGGGTTTGGTTTAATAGGATTATAGGTGGCTGTCAGAGCTTGCGCACGCACAGTCATTCCTGCAAATAGAAACAAACCATAATTCAGACAACTGGATTCAATTATGACAAGTGAACGCATGGGTAATAGAGCCAGTCATGAAGGAAAAACGCAGACTCAACACAAAGGTAATAAAGCCATGCAGAAAGAAAAATGCAGACCCCATATGAAAACGCAAATGTGAGGTGGCTCAGTCCGAATGAGAATGCAGACACGCGCACAGCGTAACGCCATTAACGCAGAGGTTTTAAACATAAAATGAAACGTTGGGCAAGAGACACAACATGACTACCATTTCCCCCAACCACGCAGAGAGATTTTAAGGTTAGTCGCTAAGTTTTGATGGGTACAGGAGTTAGTTCGAAGGTCCTTTCCCCATTCACCCACCGAGAGGAATTTGCCCCAGCAATGACAGCAAACAATGAAACATTAAAACGCAGACCATTATACTATTAAAAACGCAGACCATTATACAGTGAAATGCAGACCATTATACAGTGAACGCAGATCAAAATGCCGACCATTATGACAGCAACAGTAAAACATTAAAACGCAGAGTAACATTGCAAATCCCTCCATACAAAGTGGCTAAAAACGCCCAGTAATCAGTGCAAAATCGCTCCATACACAGTGGCAAATAAAACTCCCAATAACAGTAAAAACACAGATCATTATGTGAAACGCTGCTCAAACACCAAAGGTCATTTAAGAGAAAAAAACGCAGCTCATTAGCATGTAGACGCGGTTCAAAACGCCCAAGGACATCAATAAAGCACAGGTCATTCACGCATTTAAACTCAGATTTAAAATGCCCCATATCTACAATGCAGGCCATAAAAAAAAACACCCAACACATACATTCTTCTCATGGCCATAATGCAGCGATAACAATTTCATACAATTGCCAGAATACCAACAATATCCGTCTCGGCTAATTGCCAGAACGCAAAGATAACTAATAAAGACAATTTTGGCATACAATGACAACAAATCCAAACATCTACCCCACTAAAGGTTTCCAAAACATTATCGTTGTAGCATACAAACGAACCACCAAGCTGAAGAAACATCTTAATATAATGCATCATAACCGCATAAGAAAATAACTAGACAGTTTACTCTACCAGAAATAAAATTCATACCGTTGCCACTCGCCCGCTTCTGAGGACGTCCCGCGCTCCGTGCTGCCTCATGCGCTCCATGCCTCTCCTGCTCGCCGACCACAAAAAGCTCACCGGTACCTCCCAGCCAAACGCTAGGGATACTCTGCTTCCCCCTTAGCCCCCCGAGCCGCAAAGGGGCCACACCAGATCCAGAGATAGACTATCTTCTCAGCTCGCCTCCACGGCTGAGCTACCTTTCCAACACAGCTGAGATAAACCCAACTCCTCACAAGAAATCCGTCAAGCCACAATCCGGCAACGTAACGTTACGCTAACTGTTCATCCCCTTCTTCCTTCTTTTCCCCTTCTTTTATAGAAATTTGAGACCCACCTACTTTCCTAAATCATTATTAATTCAAT
>JASDQU010301559.1:0-13845 GCA_032191745.1 Picea mariana
GGTTGTAATCTCCACTTTCACTTTAATATAATCCAGTGACATGTTTCTTTCCCATAAAGCTCATCTCGTTTTATTGTATGATTCCTTGATCACATACATAGGTTCTCTTTGAGTATGTTATATTGCTTTCATTTTGGTTGGCTTGTGTTCTCTTGCAGATATGATATCACAGGAGCGCTGGAGTGGATCTAGGATGACAACAACAAGAGGAAGTGATATTTAAACGACATGTCACTTATCTTTCGTTTGATAGTAAATTCAATTATTAGAACTTAGGGAAAGCGTCATGCCCTATTTTTTTTTGTTCTAGATATAGGTGGATCTAGGGAGATTAGTTTATGTCTTCATTTACCAATAAGTCCCATAACAGGATTGACTCTCTTCAAAAAATCTTGATGCCAAAAACACATCGAGGATCAGGGATCGATGATCGATGATATGTTTTTTGCAGAAAAAATGATTGTTTTAACCTTTCTAGATTTCCTTGACCCCGATAAATCACATCGGTCATCGGCTATCGGTGATTTCTTTACATCCTTTGTTAATGTCTATCCTTCCCGTATTTTTTTGATGCCGAAGGGGATCAGATATCTCTTGAAACTTTGTGTGAATAACTTATGCAAACCAACTCCACCTTCTATCGATGCCAATGGGGATCGGAGCTCAGTGACTGTTGTAACTGTGTGGTCCCTTTACTTGCTTGAATTTTTCCGACATCGAACCTAAGCGCATTAGGTGCAATGTTAGTTGTCGATTCTTAATTTGAGTGTCAAGTTATTTTAGACATGAGGTTTTGCAATTTCAAATGAACCTGACTTGATGATAAGATTCATAAAAGCAAAACAAAGATAACCATTCCCCAAAGTGAAATCGATTCAGACAGTGAAGAAAACAAGTGGTACCCAAAAAGTGATAAAATTTCATAAGGCTTTTAGGGTGTGTTGAGCGCTCAACAAGTATCTAGTCTCATATTAAATTCTTCAACAGATTATACTTCCTTCTTCTTTATTTGATTGAATTGGGTCCAAAGTAGTCTACCATCTTCCATGTTTTCCCATCTCTTTGTGAAAGCATTATGAAGTTCTTGCCAAGTTTTAATACCTCTATCGAGAATATTATTGTACAAAAACCTAGAATCCTCTATAAAAGATGAAGAAAATATCCTCATGACCACATCTTCATATTTATATTGGATAGTGTTAACACCAGAATTTGAACGAGTCTTATAGATTTGTGTTTTCTACCTAAGTCTGTAATTTTGTCTGTCTCTCCTCCTTTCACAGACCCAATCATATGATTTCCTCTCGGCTTGTAGTTTGTTTTATGTTTACTTTTGTCTGTTTGATCGACCTGTTTCCTCCAAGGCCGATCACTTCTCTCTTTGTCTCTGTCACCTAGATCCTCTTGTTTTCCTGAGCCCTCAGTCAGTCATTCAAGTAAATTGTTCACAGAGACCACAGCCGTAAGCACAAGCTCAACACTTAGAGCGATTTGAGATGGACTCAAATCAAGCGAGCAAGTAGATCAACTTCCAATGGCGGAGACCCATCAGACAGATCGGTTCAACGGCCATTGGGCTATCGAGATTACAGAGTTGCACAAGGTTTAACATCAAATCGAGGCCCGAAAAAGTGAGATCTGGGTCGTTCATTTTAGAGGGAAACATGGCGCACAATCAGCAAGGTTGTGATTTTGTGACTCAGGAGAAAGTTGGACCGTTGGATCGGCTTTTCATGATTTCGTGAGTCGGGAAAGTAAGAGGGTCGAGTATTGAAGACTCGCGAAATGTGAAATCATGATATGACCAGGGTCATCTTATCAAAGGGGACGCGTGGCACCAGATTAGAGCATCGTGATTTCGTGACTCAGGGTTTTGAGCAGGGAGCACATCGTGAACTTGTGAAATGCGAAATCACGACGCGACTAAAGGTTGGGTCCACGATCGCAGCCCGTGGTCACATGGAAGGTAGAGCCAAAAGAAAAGAAAGCGTCTGTTTATTGGTTGGTGACCAGGTTTTTGGGATGCATCGTGGCCTTTGGATGCAAAATAGATCCAGTCGTCCATCAGATTTAGTTGATTTCGCGATATCGGGTGTCAGGATGTTGGGACCCAGATGAAGCAAAGGCTCCCGATAGCCCGTTTGAATATAAGCTCTAGGTCGCGGCCTAAGGTCACATACAAGGTGGGGATGATGAAAAGGAGCCATGCCAAAGGGCTGAGAGTGCCTGTATATATTGCAGAGGAAGCGCAGCAAAGCCTCGAGACTCCAGGATTGACTCATAGAAATCGTGGGCATCGCCTAGAAACATTCATGGGCATCGGGCCTCGTCCCAATCCCAAGGAAGGAAGTTATTGAAGATAGAGGCGGCAGTTGAGACCTCACCTCACCCCATAAATGAAATATGTTGCAGAGAACATAAATGAAGGCAGATTGTCCATCGAAACTCCCCCCTGGATGGATTTTTCTGTAAAACCCATAAACGTGCATGTCTCACATTTGACGAAGGAGGCCTACACAATCTAGCATAGCAGGCGCCAACTAGAAGCTTTGAATGTCAGGGTCTGATCACAGTCATGGTGGTTGCATCATTTTGTTTATATATAGGCAGTTTTTATATTTTGTTAAGGTCGAATGGTTGAGCTAGGCTCCCTTATTGTAATATTTTGATAAACAACTATGGTTCTCTGGTTAGGTATTTTTTTTTGAGACATCCTAATTAATCTAAGTCATCTTCTCACTCCATCTTATTTTGCCTCTGAAACTGAAATAGTTTATGATTGAATTATTTATATGGATTGTTTGTGACCGTGTTGTAATACATGTTGATTACAGTACTATTATAGCATTTTTTAGTTTCCTAAAGCTCTGAATTCAGGAGGATCTTGTGTTCTGAGTTTTTTATTCTTTAGGCTGTTGGAAGACTTGATGTCCGTGGAAAACCTCTACATTGTCTCACCAGTTCTTCCTCCTACTCACCCTTACTAAAACTTGCTGACTTAAATTGATTCAAGACCTCAATTGTTTGTGCATGCCTGCCCAGAATTTTCTGAGTTAGAACGTTATTCTCATTGAGTTTCCTCCATTTTGACAACTCAAAAAATCAATTACCATTTACTTATAAACTGATGCGTACTAGGCTTACCTTATAAGCAATCAGAAGGTGACTTCTAGTGCTAACATTTTTGGCGCTGTTACCGAGGACGAGATTGAAGATTTTCCATGGGTAGGATGACAACGAACTTATGATTCTGAAGGTGCATCAGACCTTAGAACCTTTGAAGATTGCGCTTGCACCTAGCGACTCCACTGTGGCGAATCCAATGTCTCGGCTCCATTTTTTCAGTGTGGCTACACCTGGTAGCACTCAGGAGAACACAATGATCAGAGTTGGTCTTTGATGGCAAACAAAGACCAGACACACTCATTTTGCGCATCATTCGCTTGGTGACTCCATGGTTGAAGGATCGATTGGCGACTCCGTTGGTTCAGAATGGAAAGAATCCTGGCTCGAAGGTTTGCTCCCTTTAATTTCTCTGTTGTTCTTGGTTTTCCTAATGTTGTTCCTTCTCTAGATGAATGGAATGATTATCTTCCTATATTTAGAGAGCATAGAGAGGACAACCCTGCTCGGAATCTCAGAGAGTTTCATGAACTCATGCACCAGTGGGAGATACATCATGAAGATGTATTAATGAATATTTTTGTTTTCGTTAGCAAGGGATGCTCATGAGTGGCATCATAATTTACCCCCTACTATCATCTCTTCTCTAGAAAAGTTTCACGAAACTTTCAACACTCATTGCCAAAATTTTTATCCCTCTTAGTTGATTTGTCATGGTTGTTGTGAGGGATACAACAGCCATGATCAAGATATGGCTGCATCTAATGAAGGTTGTGAGGATGAGGACCATGAGGAGGAAGAAGATGCTTTAGGTAAGCTGATGGAGATGGTAAAATCACTCGTTGCTGACATAGAAAGCATTGAGAATTTTCCAGTCCTTGAGGAGGATGTTCTTGACAACCCTACTGATGATGATAGCGTTGAAGATTTCATGACTGTACAGGCCTCACATTCTGCTCCTGACATGCCTATTATACCAATATTTGATGATTATTCTGATGAGGAGCAGCAGGAGGTGCAATTTATCTCCTGTTCAGAGCCTATTAGCGAGCAGCCATCGCATGAGATCAGTCAGCCCGTATCGATTGTTCACCCTCCTGTGCCTACCAGAAACATTCAGCCATATGTGGGTCATGGTGTAGTAGAGGAGGTTGCTTGTTACAAATTTTCCAGGATCTACCACTCATTCTATGATCCTGTCAGCAAGTACATGGAGTGGCATTTCCTTCATATCTTAAAGTCGCCCTATTTCGTCTCAACTTCAACCTTTGAAGGGGGGATGAATGGTGTAACCATTCTGCTGTCATGGTTGCATCATCTGCTAGTGATCATCGATAGAGTAAAGGAGCTTCAAGTTAGGAAGTTACTTGAAGGGCTATGGTGGAAGTTTGCTTTCACCTAGCATCATGTAAAATCTGGCTAGTTTATGACTGTACATAAATAAGCTCCTTGGAGCATGTGTGTTTATTTTTGTTTTTACTTTTTGGCCTATAGTTTTTAGCATGGTGTTTGAGCTTGAATCCATAGCCCAAGAGAAGGCGAAAGGAAATGCAATAGGAGACTCCATAGCCCAATACTAAGGCACTAAAACAGCAAAAAGGAGTTCTTAGAGCCTCACGGGGAGGTCTCTATCCCCCATGGAGCTTATATGTTAACACCAGAATTTGATCGAGTCTTATAGATTTGTGTTTTCTAACTAAGTCTGTAATTTTTCCTGTCTCTCCTCCTTTCGCATACTCAATCGTTTGATTTCCTCTCGGCTTGTAGTATGTTTTCTATTTACTTTCGTCTGTTTGATCGACCTGTTTCCTCCAAGGTCGATCTCTTCTCTCTTTGCCTTTGTTGCCAAGATCCTCTTGTTTTCCTAAGCCCTCAATCAGTCATTCAAGTAAATTTTTCACAGAGACCATAGCCGTAAGCACAAGCGCAACACATAGAGTGATTTGAGATGGACTCAAATCAAGCGAGCGAGTAGATCAACTTTCAATGGCGGAGACCCATCAGACAGATCAGATCAACAGCCATCGGGTTATTGGGATTACAGAGTTGTGTAAGGTTTAACATCAAATCGAGGCCCGAAAAAGTGAGATATGGGTCGTTCATTTATGAGGGACACTTGGCGCACAATCAACAAGGTCATGATTTCGTGACTCACACAAAAGTTGGACCGTTGGATTACCTTTTCACAATTTCGTGAGTCGGGAAAGTAAGAGGGTCAAGTCTTGAAGACTCGCGAAATGCGAAATCACGAAATGACCAGGGTCGTCCGATCAAAGGGAACGCATGGAACCAGATCCAAGCGTCGCGATTTTGCGACTTGGGGTTTTGAGCATGGAGCTTATCGTGAACTCACAAAACGCGAAATCATGACGTGACTAAAGGTTGGTCCCACGATCGCAGCCCGTGGTCACATGGAAGGTAGAGACAAAAGGAAAGTAAGCACTTGTTTATTGGCTGGTGATGAGGTTTTTCAGATGCATCGTGGTCGTTGGATGCAAAACAGATCCAACCATCCATCTGAGTCAGTCGATTTCGTGATATCGGGTGTCGGTATGTTGGGACCTAGATGAAGTAAAGACTCTCAATATGAAAAGTCCCGATAGCACGTTTGAATATAAGCTCTGGGTCACAGCCCGAGGTCACATACAAGGTGGGTCTGATGAAAAGGAGTCATGCCAAAGGGCCAAGAGCACCTGTATTGATTACAGGGGAAGCACAGCAGAGCCTCGAGACGCCAGGATTGACTCATAGAAATCGTGGGCATCGCCTGGAAACATTCATGGGTGTCAGGCCTTGTCCCAATCCCAAGGAAGGAATTTATTGAAGATAGAGGCGGTAGTTGAGACCTCGCCTCACCCCATAAATGAAAGATGTTGCAGAGAACATAAATGAAGTCAGATTGTTCATCGAAACTCCCCCCTGGATGGATTTTCCTGTAAAACCCATAAACGTGCCTGTCTCACGTCTGACGATGGAGGCCTACACAATCTGGCATAGCGGGAGCCGACTAGAAGCTTTGAATGTTGGGGTCTAATAACAGTCATGGTGGTTGCAACATTTTGCTTATATATAGCCAGTTTTTATATTTTGTTAAGGTCGAATGGTTGAGCTAGGCTACCTTATTGGAATATTTTGATAAACAACTATGGTTCTCTGGTTAGGTATCTGTTTTTGAGACATCTTAATTAATCTAAGTCATCTTCTCACTCCATCTTATTTTGCCTCTAAAACTGAAATAGTTTATGATTTAATGATTCATAGGGTCTGTTTGTGACCGTGTTGTAATACATGTTGATTACAATACTGTTATAGCGTTTTGTAGTTTCCTAAAGCTCTGAATTCAAGAGGATCTTATGTTCTAAGTTTTTTATTCTTTAGGTTGTTGGAAGACTTGATGTTTGTGGCAGACCTCTACATTTTCTCACCAATTCTTCATCCTACTCACCCTTACTACAAATTACTGACTGAAATTGATTCAAGACCTCAATTGTTTGAGCATGCCTACCCAGAATTTTCTAAGTTAGAACATTATTCTCATTGAGTTTCCTCCATTTTGACCACTCAAAAAATCAATTACCATTTACTTATAAACTTATGGGTATTGGGCTTACCTTATAAGCAATCAGAAGGTGACTTCTAGTGCTAACATTTCTGTCGTCATTGCCGGGGACGAGATTGAATATTTTCCCTGGGTAGGATGACAACGAACTTCTGATTCTGAAGGTGCATCAGACATCAGAACCTTTGAAGATTGTGCTTGCACCTGGCGAATCCACTGTCTGGGCTCTGCTTTTTCAGTGTGGTTGCTTCTGGCTACACCTAGTAGCCCTCGGGAGAACATAATGATCAGATCTGGTCTTTGATGGTGAACAAAGACCAAACACACTCATTTTTCACATCATTTTCCTGGAGACTCCATGGTTGAAGGATCGATTGGCGACTCCGTTGATTCAGAATGGAAAGAATCCTGGCTCGGTGGTTTTGTCCCTTTAATTTCTCCGTTGTTCGTGGTTTTCCTAGTGTTGTTCCTTCTCCAGATGAATGGAATGATTATCTTCCTATATTTAGAGAGCATAGAAAGGAAAACCTTGCTCAGCATCTCAGAGAGTTTCATGCACTCATGCACCAGTGGGAGATACATCATGAAGATGTATTAATGAAGATGTTTTTTTTTTTCATTAGCAGGGGATGCTCGTGAGTGGTATCATTCTTTACCCCCTACTAGCATCTCTTCCCTAGAATAGTTTCACGTACCTTTCAACTCTCATTGCCAGAAGTTTTATCCCTCTTAGTTGATTTGTCACGGTTGTTGTGAGGGATACGACGACCATGATCAAGATATGGCTGCATCTAATGAAGGTTGTGAGGATGAGGAGCATGATGAGGAAGAAGATGCTCTAGGTAAGCTGATGGAGATGGTAAAATCACTCGCTGCCGACATAGAAAGGTTGGAGTCTGAAGAAAGCGTTGAGGATTTTCCAGTCCTTGAGGTGGATGTTCTTGACAGCCCTACTGATGATGATAGCGTTGAATATTTCATGACTATAGAGGCCTTGCATTCTACTCCCGAAGTGCCTGTTGTGCCAAGATTTGATGATTATTCTGATGAGGAGTAGTAGGAGGTGCAATTTATCTCATGTTTAGAGCCTGTTAGCGAGCAGCCATCACTTGAGATCAGTCAGCCTGTATTAACTGTTCACCCTCCTGTGCCTACTAGAAACATTCATCCATATGTGGGCCGCGGTGTAGCAAAGGAGGCTTCTTGTTACAAATTTTCCAGGATCTGCCACTCATTCTATGAGCCTGTCAGCAAGTACATGGAGTGGCATTTCCTTCATATCTAGGAGCCTCCCTTTTTCGTCTCAACTTCAGCCTTTGAAGAGGGGATGAAGGGTGTAATCGTTCTGCTGTCACGGTTGCATCATCTGCTAGTGATCATTGATAGAGTAAAGGAGCTTCCAGTTAGGAAATTACTTGAATGGCTATGGTGGAAGTTTGCTTTCACCTAGCATAATGTAAAATCTGGCTAGTTTAAAATTGTACATAAATAAGCTCCTTGGAGCATGTGTGTTTATTTTTGTTTTTACTTTTCAGCCTGTATTTTTTAGCAAGGTGTTTGAGCTTGACTCCATAGCCCAACAAAAGGCAACTGGAACTACAATAGGAGACTCCATAGCCCAATACTAAGGCATTGAAACTGCAAAAAGGAGTTCTTAGAGCCTCACAAGGAGGTCTCTATACCCCATGGAGCCTATATGTTAACACTAGAATTTGACTGAGTCTTATAGATTTGTGTTTTCTACGTAAGTCTGTAATTTTTCCTGTCTCTCCTGCTTTCACAGACCCAATCGTATGATTTCCTCTCATCTTGTAGTTTGTTTTCTATTTAATTTTGTCTGTTTGATCGACCTGTTTCCTCCAAGGCTGATCACTTCTCTCTTTTCCTGTGTCGCTTAGATCCTCTTGTTTTCTCGAGCCCTCAGTCATTCATTCAAGTAAATTGTTCACAGAGACTGCAGCCGTAAGCAAAAGCACAACACTTAGAGCAATTTGAGATGGACTCAAATCAAGCAAGCGAGTAGATCAACTTCCAACGGCGGATATCCATCAGACAGATCAGATCAACGGCCATCGGGCTATTGGGATTATAGACTTGCGCAATGTTTAACATCATATCAAGGCCTGAAAAAGTGAGATCTAGGCCATTCATTTCAGAGGGACACATGGAGCACAATCAGCAAGGTCGTGATTTCGCAACTCTGGAGAAAGTTGGACCATTAGATTAGCGTTTCGCAATTTTGTGAGTCGGGAAAGTAAGAGGGTCGAGTCTTGAAGAGTTGCGAAATGTGAAATCACGAAATGACCAGGGTCGTCCGATCAAAGGGGACGCATGGCACCAGATCCGAGCATCGTGATTTCACGACTAGGGGTTTTGAATAGGGAGCACATCATGAACTCGTGAAACGCAAAATTACGACGTGACTAAAGGTTGGGCCCACGATCGCAGCTTGTGGTCACATGGAAGGTAGAGCCAAAAGGAAAGTAAGTGCATTTTTATTGGATGGTGACGAGGTTTCTGAGATGCATCATGGTCTTTGGATGCAAAACAGATCCAGCCTTCCATCTGAGTCAGTCGATTTCACAATATTAGGTGTCAAGATGCTGGGACCCAGATGAAGTAAAGACTCCTGATAGGCAAAGTCCCGATAGCACATTTGAATATAAGCTCTGGGTCGCAGCCCGAGGTCACATACAAGGTGGGGCTGATGAAAAGGATCCGCGCCAAATGGTCGAGAGTGCCTTTATTGATTGCAAGGGAAGCGCAGCAGAGCCTCGAGACGCCAGGATTGACTCATAAAAATCGTGGGCGCCGCGTGGAACATTCATGGGCGTCAGGCCTTGTCCCAACCCCAAGGAAGGAATTTATTGAAGATAGAGGCAGCAGTTGAGACCTCGCCTCACCCCATAAATGAAAGATGTTGCAAAGAACATAAATGAAGGCATAATGTCCATCGAAACTCCCCCCTGAATGGATTTTCTTGTAAAATGCATAAATGCACCTGTCTCATGTCGAACGAAGGAGGCCTACACAGTCTGGTATAGTGGGCGTCGACTAGAAGCTTTGAATGTTGGGATCTAATCACAACCATGGTGGTTGTAGCATTTTGCTTATACATAAGCAGTTTAATATTTTGTTAAGGTCGAATGGTTAAGCTAGGCTCCCTTATTGTAAAATTTTGATAAACAACTCTGGTTCTCTAGTTAGGTATTTGTTTTTGACACATCTTAATTAATCTAAGTCAGATTCTCACTCCATCTTATTTTTCCTCTGAAACTGAAATAGTTTATGATTGAATGATTCGTATGGATTGTTTGTGACCTTGTTGTAATACATGTTGATTACAGTATTGTTATAGTGTTTTTTAGTTTCCTAAAGCTATGAATTCAAGAGGATCTTGTGTTCTGAGTTTTTTCTTCTTTAGGTTGTTGGAATACCTAATGTCCGTGGCAGACCTCTACATTTTCTCACCAGTTCTTCCTCCTACTCACCCTTACTACAACTTACTGATTGAAATTGATTCAAGACCTCAATTGTTTGTGCATGCTTGCCCAGAATTTTCTGAGTTAGAACGTTATTCTCATTGAGTTTCCTCCATTTTGACCACTCAAAAAATCAATTACCATTTACTTATAAACTGATGGGTACTGGGATTACCTTCTAAGCAATCAAAAGGCAACTTCTAGTGCTAACAAATAGCATAGATTTCCATGGAATTATAGAATAAAGATAAATTGTCCACATGGGGGGCATCATTATTTCCAAGAAACATAGGCAACCATTTCTCAACATTCTTAAGTATATTGCGAGGGTAACCTTGAACTCTATTCATGTCTAAAGGCTTAAAGGCATTGGAAAGACATTGTTGTAAAGACATTTGGGATATCATAGGGGTATGGGGAGTCTTTATTTTATAATTTAGAATAGGTCTTTGGTTGGTATTTCCAACCCTTGGGTTCTCTTGATGTGGAGAGGTGAGCAATAAAAGGATTTGATGTATAGACTTTGGATTTCCAAACAGGATAACTTAATTATCCCTGGCAACAGCGCCAAAATGTTATCACAATATCTAGCACTTTCATGAAAATCCTTTCACAAGGGCTTAGAAAACTGTAACATGGAAGTGTTACACTATCACCTTAGCAATCACTTCCCTCATTCTAGTGAAGGATGAAATCCAACATAAAGGAGGCTTCCCTAGTAACCTTGAGGAATCTTATAGAAAGATGAAATCAATTCTACGGCCTCATATGTTAGCTACTCAAACACACCACCACTAGATCCAGGTTTTCAAGGTAAGTATAAGGTGGTTTAATGAAGCAATTTCCATATTTGTATGTGTGAAGTATCTAAGACAATAAATGATATATAACAAGTTAAGATAGGTCAAGAAGGTACTCGAAATACTACAAAATAAAGAAAAAAAATATCATTATTGCAAAACTTGTCTAAAATATGATGTTCTTTAGCAATATGTCAGATTATAACAGCAACAATGAATCATCCCTTTAAACAATTAAAATATCAATAAAAACTAGGGCTAAAAATAAAAGTTAAACTAGGGTTTTGTAAACAATTACTTGTTGAAACATAAATGGCACATAATATCCCTAAAAGATGCAATACACCAAGCCCTTGAGGGCTGAAAATTAAATTAGTAATGAAATAAATGATAGTAAAATACACTTTGAATATAATTTGCCAATTAAACCCTAGACATATAGTACAAATATGGTTGAAAATTAAAGAGTAGTTGCCACAAACCCCAATCTAACGCTGAAAATAAAGGAAAAGGTGAATTTAGGTTTTAATACTTACTACAATGAGTTAATACTAGTGTTGTTTATTCCACTTGGGCATATGGAGACAAACTATGAACTTTCTTGAACGCAAAGGTGAAAGAAGGACCTTGGATAAAACCCTAGAGTAGTCCTCTGCAAACCCTAGGAATTTATCCTATAGAAAGGAAACTAGTGTAGTCCACTAAAAACCTTAGAAAGTTTTCCTATGTCCTTTAGAAAACTTTATAACATGGTATCAAGGGTGGATTTTGGATAAACACTAAGGTAGTCCACTATAAACCCTAGAAGGCTATCTTATAGGAAAACAACTAGGGTAGTCCACTATAAACCCTAGTAAATATTCTTATTTCCTTTAACAAGTTTTTAAAATGGTAACAAGGAAAGGTAGTCCACTACAAACCTTCCTGGGGTTTACAAGATAAGATATATTCAAGAAAAATACAAGGGAAATATAGTATCACCACTTTAATAAGAACATTCACACTTAATACATTTATAAATAAATCCATAGAGACTTAGAAAGAAAACTTAGTAGGTAAATCAATGCTCATCCATGAAAGCCTAACCATGAAATCATCCATCAAACTTGAAAAACCATCCATATATCATCTCCCCAAGAAGGCACATAAGTCATCCGTCCATAGCAAAAGAGAAAATATAGTAGAGACAAGTAGTAGCAATCCTCCACAAGTAGCAATGATGAATAAATGAGGGAGAACTTCTCTATTTATATGAGGAAACCAAGCACTTTCCCTTGTTGAGCTAATATCCACTAAAAATCCCCTTAAAACATAATAGATCCATGATAAAAGGTGGATAGGTCTAGAACGACCCCCAAATATTCCTCTAAAACAAAGATACAATGCAAAATCATGAAAACATCCATTAAAAATGCCACAAGTGTGAGTGTAGGAACCTCATCAAAGGTGATGTCATCTCCAAATGGGGTACAAAGGCTCCAAAATTCATGTCTCTCCCCAAAAGGTGCAAAGTATCATCAAAATTCGTGCCTCCTCATCAAGAAGGTCACATTTCCTCAAGTGTGATGTCCCATCACATGTGCAACATTCTCAAGCTAGGGTATGATGTCATCAAGAGTAAGGGCTCCATGACCCCTCCAAGACGTGTACTATCATCATCACATGCCATGTAATCAAACTAAGATTCCACATCCTCAAGGGGTGTAACATCATACAGGAGCTTCATATCATCTCAAAGTGACACGTCAAACTCATGGTGTAACTCCTATCTCCAAAGTGAAACATCCAAGGTTTAAGGTGTGTCAAACGGTGTCAAGAGGCATGCCAAATCATCAATTGGTCCAATGCTCATCATCAAAGCTCCAACAAACTTCATACAGTGTGAAACTTCCTCCATGAAGTGTGGGAGAAACATCAATAACATCATTGATTTTAGGTTTATGTGGTGAGAGTGGTTAATAGTATCACTCAAAAAGTGCACAGACGTCATTTTTATTGACAATCAAAATGACGAATATGGACTTTTCAAGCGATACTATTAATCAAAAACATCCTCTAGAGGACGACATCCAAGTGTGTATCATCAATAAGCAAGGGCTTAGAGAATCAAGTGAGACCAACCATCATGGATACAAGAGTCATTAGAATCATAAAATGAGTTACATTTTAATGTATAAGTCACGTAAGCACTTCACATTAGATATCTTCTTAAAACTTTACACTAGTTTATGAATTTATGCAACTTGCCAAGTTTAGGTATGGGAATACCATCATAGAACCCTATTAGGTGTGTTAGTACCCAAGTAGAGGAGTATTTCCTGAGAAACCCATCAAAGTGTAAGTGTGAGTAAGTGGTATGACCTGGGGTTTACTTTATCATCATGGTGTCATTGAAATGCAAGGCCACGTATGAGGTTCACCTCCATGAGAATTTAATGCATTGAGTTACCCTTTCCTCAACTTTGTTTCTTTCCACCCCTTATCTTTCCTTTTGATATTCATTTATTTACTTTGAAATCCTCTTTTCAAGTTTATGCATTTATTGCATTGAGATAATTAAGTCCTTTTCTTTTTATATGTATTTAGTGCATTAGGACCTAGGGTGATGGCCTCATAGTGAGGGGGTAGATCTCAATATTACTTGGATTTTGATTTATCATTCATATCCCTTTATTTTCTTTTGCATTTTGAATTTATAACATGATATTTACATTCTTTTTTACAGTTGCATCAACCTCGGGAATTCAATCCTCTTATGTTCATAGCAGAATGAAGTACGGACCTTTTTGGGATACATGTAACAACCACTCCCAAAAGATAGGATAATTAAAGGAAAATAGATGGAAAGTTTTAAGTATGGAAAGGTACGGGTAGGTTACCC
>JASDQU010301561.1:3186-13707 GCA_032191745.1 Picea mariana
TCTCCATTCACTGAAACTTTTTCGACTTTCGATCCACCTGCTGGTGTGAACAACCATTCACCCGTTTCTTGTCTACCTAGATGGGATGCCAAGAAAATTGAAGCTGTTGGAGCTGATGCCAGTGATATTTCCTTCAGATGACAAACTCAAAGTCAAAAGAAACATGTCACCATTGCCTTGATGACTCATGTAATTGAAATTTCTAATCATGTTTCCTACTTGTATGCTCAAGGAATACCTAAATGGGAACAATGTATGCAGACATAAATTGATTCTTTGTCGAAGTTAGTTGATATGCTAACAAATTACATGTGATACATTCAAGGTGGAGGTAATGGATATGCTCTTTATGGCACAAAGAGATGGGGAAGTCAATTTTTTCTTTTCAATTTTAGCCTTTATGTAAGGACAATGATATGACATATTTTGAATGTATATTTTTTGTTAGATTTTCAAGATCATTTAAGTGTAAATTTGCTCTTATTTCAGTTATAGTTTTTTTTTCTTTGAAAATTATAATCCTATTAAATTTTTTTATTTACAACTTTTAAGTTTTGATGGAAATGAAATATCACTTTGCATAATGTTATCATTGATTTTAAGCATAATGGGAATCTAGATTACTTCTAATAGTGGTATGATACTTTTCCTCTAAATTATAATGCATATGTTCACTTAAAGAAATAGATTTAGTACTAAATGCCAAAATTTCTTGAAACAAATTGGTATAGTTGTAGGTAATAATCGGTTCTCATGGTCCACTATTTTTCCATACTTTTTAATATCAATTATATATATATATATATATAATTGACTACTTTTTTCCACACTTTTTAAAAACTAGGTGTTCTAAACACCTTGGCCACTAGAGCCTTTAGAATTTCTGATGATGAACACCTAGAGGAAGAGAAAAAGCACCTCCTTAATGTTTTTAAAAATAATGGCTATCAAAAACATCAGGTAATGAAAGCTTTTCAAAATGCCACCAAAACACCTAGGAATAAAGAACAAACAAATAATGATGTGTCTAGGGTTTACTTACCCTACATACAAGGAACAACAGAGAAACTTGCGAGGATTTTAAAGAAGAAAAACATTGGTGCAACTTTCAAACCCCTAAACACTATTAGGAATTCCCTTAGGTCAGTCAAAGACTCTGTTGATCCCATCGAACATAAAGGTGTCTATATGATTCCATGTTCATGTGGTAAACAATACATAGGAGAAACAGGTCGTTCCTTTAGAATTAGGATTCAAGAACACGCCGCTGAAATCAAACACAATTGCACTCGTCCCTCAGCTCTCGCAGAACACTCAGATAAAACCAAACATCACATTTGTATTGAAGAAACCAAAATCCTTGCTAGGATAGATCACTATCACAATAGGAAATTCAGAGAAGCAATCGAAATTGAAAAACAGCCTAATAATCTAAACAGAGATGATGGATGGAAAATTAGTCAAAATTGGATCCCTACCCTAGCCAATATGAATAATTCTAAATATTAATTTATAAACATTGTCCAGTCGGCTCTTTTTAAATAAAAATAAAAATTAATAAAACAAACAAGTAATTAATTATTAAAACACATAATGAATTAATTAAACAAACAATTATAATCTCTAAATTTTTTATAATTATTAATTTCCTTTTCAATAAGTCGACTCCTTACAAAAACTTTTCAAGTATTTATATACGTGTTATATTATTTTTTCCTTCATTTTTCACAAACACTTTCCTGATGATGGACCACACTAGTTCTGTCCGAAACGTCGAAAATCATAAAACCTATGCGATGAATCCGAAAGAACTCTCTCAACAAAACAATGGTCACAAAAGTCTTCCCCTTGTCCCACAAACAAGGAGGTCTCATACACCAATTTGGTGTGTTGGCTTGGCCGTGACCTTAAAAATAGATTATTATTATTATTATTATATAATCATGAATATGTGGATCATATTTTAAAATGTTGTTGATTCTTTTTTTTGTTTGTTCATCTACAAAAAAAACTAAAAAGAAAATTTTATAATACAATAAATCTCATCAAAGGGTTGTTAGGCCATTAATTTGGAGGATTATTGTATTCTAAATAAGGGAGAGTCTAATCATACCTCTTCCTTGGGTTTAACCCCTGCTATTGATATTTTGGAATTCAACCTGCCAACAATTCCCTTGTTGGTAAAAATTCAGAGTTGAATGGACATGATATTTGGTGGTCTCACAAAAATGTAGCTCATCAAGAAGAGGTTGGATCCCAATAACATTTTCATCAAAAGGTTGAACAACGATTACCTCTCTAACTTCATCATCTATATGATCAACATAATTTTTTTTTTTTAAATTGTTGCCTCATTTAATTGCTAGTCACATCATGATATATTCATTAGAGGTTGTCTTGATGTAAAAATTGAAATAACCCCTAATGAGAACCTATGCTTCAGATTTTAAGCATGACCATGAGGTATTTTTGCATCCATTGTTGTATAAATTGAGTTCCCCTCTATTGAATTCCTACACATTTCCTATGGTGAATTGGTAGGAAGAATCATGACATTCGATTTGGTCAAAATTGAAGTGGTTCCTATTGAATGCCTCCATTTCTCTATGTCTGATCTTTCCTTGTCTCTAATTTATTGGACTATTTCTATAATATTCTCTTTCCTCACCGATTTTCTTACTCAATTATGTAAGTTTCCCATTATCAGAAGGATTGATGTTGATAATTTTTAAAAATGTTTCTTCAATCACACTAAATGACATAAAATTATTTACATAAAAAATATTCTCAATAGTTAATTGTTACTTCCCATTTTTTAACATGCTTTTAGAAGGATATGATATTGAAATATGTGTATCTTTTGTTTTTATATAAACTTAATATGATAAGAAAATCAATTTATAAATAATGCATGCACATTCTTGGTATATAGAAATGTGTAGGAATTATTAATGACTAGTGTTTATGGTTTAAAGACAATATATAATTGACTACTATAGGGACAATAACCATAGAATTTGGCCCTCACAGTCACTTCTAGGACTCATAAACTATGTATGGAAATTTAAACCATCACAAAATCTCAATATAGAAAATGTTTATGCTATGAATGAGATATGGGAATTCAATTTTCATGGTTTTTCTAGCATAAACCAATGGGACACATACTTATAGGGSRAACATTTCTCCTATGAGTGGAAAATAGGCACGATTTCAACATCTAGAACAACATGGATAGGTCTAATGTCCCAATCTATGGTTCAAGGATGAAAACTRGGGATATATATAATAAGAGGTTCTTTTAGGCCTCATGGACCCTAAACAAAGGCCTCAAACAACCACATATCCCTTAAAGAGATAATATTTCGCCTATAATTTGGATATAAATACACTTTATATGGAACATGCATGGGACCACAAACCACCACAAAGATCTTATAGAGGTAATCTTTGGAATATGTACGGAACATGAGAATAATTCTAATATTTTTCAAAGCAAGGATGGGTCTCATTTCCTAGTGTAGGTTTAAGGCCAAAAATTAATGAATTTCTCCCTAAAATTTAATTTTAGGGTTCATAGGCCAAGTACATATTCCTAAATAATCACAAAGGACCTATTAAAGGAATGTTTAGTTTGCAAGCAAGATATGGGAATTATGATAATGATTGTTGCACGATGTATTAGCCTTGGGTCTACATTTATGGTTTGGTGATCAAAACCGTTCATGTAGGCTCCAATAATTGCTTCTAAGGCTCATGGGAGAGGCATCAGATCAGTGCTCATGCAAGATGGATGACCTTTGGATTTCACAAAAAATAGTTGTTGGAGTGACATTTGGGCCAATCAATCTATGAAAAGGAAATGTTGGCTATTTTGCATGTAGTGGATCTATGGCTCCCTTATCTATTGGGACAATGATTCCAAATGAAAGAGGACCATCAAAGCCTCAAGTACTTCCTGGAACAACAAAGTTTATCCCCACAACAACAAAAATGGAAGACCAATCTATTTGGATATGATTATGAGATAATTTACAAAAAGGGAAAAGAAAATGTGGTGGTTGATGCTCTTTCTAGGAAATGTGATGAAGAAGGGTCCTTCTTTTCCCTCTCATTCATTATCACCAACTGGCTTCAATATGTTCTCTAGGAATGGTTGTAGGACGCCAAAATTTCCAGCATAATCCAAAACTACCATAGAATCCCCAAGATGCTCCAAGGTACTCTTGGCATAATGAAAAGTTTCACTATAAAGGTCACCTGTATTTAAGAAAACATTTGACCCTTGAATCCATGGTGCTCTCTATGTTTCATGCTTCACCTACATCTGGAAATTCATGTTTTACGAATACTTATGAACGTGTCAAACATTCTTTCTTCTGGGACGATATACAACATGATATCCACACCTTTATGGAAAAATGTGATACCTGACATCACAATAAGTGAGAGACTGTCTAATCCAGGTGGATCTAAAAATGCTCATTATTTGATCATCTCAAATGCTCTTGAAATCAACTTCATTGCGAAGAGCTCAACGAGAGCTTTCCAATGGAGCAAGAATCACCTTAAATGGAGTTTGTATGAAACATTTATGGCTCTTCAAAGTTTTAGTAAAACATGATCAAAGGTCAAAAGGGGGTGCCACGTGGCACCACTGGAAGGGTGACACATGGCACATCCATACAGGTCATACTCGATGAGTTAGCATATTGTATGGGTGATTGAGTAGTGATGTGGACTAATATTGCGGTGACACATGGCATCGACTACATAGCTGGTTGACAGGTGCACGAATCAGAGACTACCACATGGCAGTTTCGATTGGCCTAATATGGTTTGTTCTACCAAAAAAAATATTGTGGTCAACTAGGATTGAACCCGTGACCCCCTTCATTGCATGTCAACTCCTTCRCCAACATACAACTCATTTGTTTCTTAACCTATATGGGTGMAACATGTATTTAAGTTTTGAAATGTACTATTTTGGTTGGAAAAAGGTYGAGGGGCGGACCCCTCGACCATGGTGTGTGTGTGGGATTTGACCCCGTGACCTACCATATATTATTCCAACACCCCAACCATTGTTCCATTGGMACCCTTTTGTATGAAAAATATGGAAAACAACATTTAATCTACATTTAATCTACTGCTAAGATTCTGGATGGTATTTGGGGGGCCGTGCCCTATTTAAGTTGGTGCTCGGACCGAGGTAGAGGATAGATTTTGATGGAGTACAACAAAGTATGAAATATTGGTATGCATGCTAGAGCTATTGATGCAGGAGCATCGCCAACACATCAAGCGAGCCAACACATTGAGCGGAAGACAACTGGATAAGCCAACACACATATTGAAATACTTTGAAATTGTTGTGTGATCTTAAATGAATCATTTAAGAGACGACACACTTGTATATTGTAATGGACTTTGAGCGGATAAATATCGTCCTTAGGTAGATGAGGCATTTAAAATAGTTAATGCTGGTAGATAGAATATTTAATTCTAGATTTGATAGTTTAGAGTTCGAGAGGGAAAACAGATATAGACACCCTCCTTTGTACATTGTAACATTATTGAAGCAGGAGAGCAGAAGAGAAAGCAGAGAACTGTGTAGAGAACATCCATGTACAGATATTGAATTAATAGAAGAAAGCTTTGATTCAAATCCATGGTTATGTGTCTATTCTCTGTGTGTTGATGTTATGCTCATGAATATTTGCTTCCTGTCATACATGTGTTTTTATATGCTGTGTATGTGATTTCATGGTTGAATTTAAGTCTGAGAGGGAGATAGAATAAGTTTCAATTGTTTCTCTAAGTGAGCCAGAGGATTCCTGCAAGGAGTGCAGTTGAATTGTCCGCAAGGAGTGCATGACTGCAGGGTTCAATTAGAGATAGCTTTTGTTCTCATTTCTTCGAAGGTGCAGATAGGCACAGTGCCATGCAAGGAGTGCGCAGGCCAAGAGAAGTCTCAGAGTTGCGATTCTGAGCAAAGTACTGAAAGACTACTGCTGCAGGGTCAGAAGACTTCAACACTTAGAAGTTGTTGAAGATTTTCCACAAGAAGTGTGTGCAAGAGGTTTCCAAGAAGATTGAAGTCTTGGAAAAGTTTAGGAAGGAGTAAGCCTTCGAATTCGTCGAAGGGTACGTGCAGGGAATTGGCTATTGAAATCTTGCAGGAAGCGTCGCAGGTTGATGAGCAAACAACGAGTCTCGTGGAGGTACATTTCTTCCTTTTCGTGAAATTGTACGAGGGAGAACGGATGCACAAAATCATCCGAGGAGATTTCGTGAAGTTTCGTGGGAGGCTGGACCTTGTGTAAGTGCAAAGAGGTTACGACGGAAGCGTCGAAAGATTCTAAGCCAAGAGGACAGAGTGTTGATACAAGACGGTCAGGGCCGTTGTATTTCTCACGGGATCGCCTATCGGGATCTCGTAAGAAAAGTGTTGAAGGATTTTCAACGAGAGTCGCGAAGTCATGAGGGGCGATACCTCATCAACCACCGACTGGCGTGTGGGACCATAGATTAAGTGGGGTACAAGTGGCAGAGATCGGAGATCTCGCGAGTTTGGGGTTCACAAATTTAAAGCTTAAATATATGAAGGTTCGAGTCGCGAGGCGTGAGGTAGCGAAAGCGCGACAGAAGAATCTCGGGGTCTCATCACATCAGGACTCGGAAGTCGAGGTCAGAGTCATTTGATCTTGTGAGTGGCGAAGTCCCGACGAATGTATAAATAGTGTGGGCCACAACAGGGTGACGTGGCAGGTGATGCAAGACATCGACGTTTCGACATCTCGGGTGTCAGGAGCCGGCGTAGGAATTGATTGACCTCACGAGTAGCGAAGTTGCGAGGGGACGGGATCGTGAGGTTCGACATTTCAGCGCATCACGTATCGGAGATTGGAAACTCGAGTGTTGGTCATCGTTAGTTGCGAAGATGCAATAAAGAGAAGTCCCAACCACGGAGGGAGAAAGTCAGCGATTGATTGACACCTCGGGTCTCGGGGACTCGAAAGTATAGTGATCGATAGTGAGCTCGCGAAGCCGCGAAGTTCCGATCCTCCGAGTGAAGAAAAGGAGGGTCACGCGAAGAAGAACCTGTGGGGTGCAGATTTCCCAATAAGGAAATAGAAGAACCGCTGAGTTCTTCGGGCCGAGAGGAAAGAAGGTCCTGAGGAGAGCGGTTGTACTCTGAGGGGGTGCGGTTGCCGTCAGAGTGGTATCAGAGCGGGGATTGACTCTTTGTTTTCTATAGCAGAGAGAGAGAGAGAGAATTTACCATGCTGCCCATAAGAGAAAGACAGTCACCCAACCCAGAAGACAGGGAGGTGAGAAGAAGAGGCAGGCCAGTAGGGAATCCAGAGATGGAAAGGCAGATACGTGATCTCCGAGCGATATTGGAAGATATGGAGGTAGCACATAGACGCACAACCAATGCAGGAGATCTGAGTGACTCCAAAGGTGAAGCTGAAGTTGAACAACTAGAAGAAATTGCAGCCGAAGATGTAGCCAACGAGCGATTAATTAAAGCTATCGCCCGGATGAGTTCAAATACAAAAATGGACATTCCAACTTACGAAGGAAGCTTGGATGCAGAGGAGCTACTGGATTGGATCCGAGCTCTTGATACCTACTTCGATTATGAAGATATCGAAGAGGATAAAAAGGTCAGGCATGCTGTCACAAAATTGAAAGGACATGCAACATTATGGTGGGATGAGCTACAAGATGATAGACGCTGCAAAGGCAAGCAAAAGATCAAGAGTTGGGATCGAATGATTGCAAAGATGAAAGCAAAGTTCATCCCAAGAGACTACCAAATTAATCTGTTCAGGAGAATGAAGAACCTGAGACAGAAACTAATGACAGTGAAAGAATACACTGAGGAATTCTATCGACTGAATATCAGAGTAGGTCATCGGGAGAGTGATGATGAGAAGGTTGCCAGATACCTGAATGGTTTGAGATATGACATTCAGGATGAATTAAGCATGACAACCATCAGAACGGTTGAGGATGCTTACCAGATGGCTCTGAAAGCTGAGGAGAAGCTGAGCTGTAAGAAAATTCAGCGAGGACAAGGTAGAAGTCAGCCCAGAGGCAAGGCAGTTGCCCAGGAGAAATATCAGAAGGCCAAGGAGGAATGGAAGAAACCTCAGGGTAAAGTTGAAAGAGGTGGAACCTCACGACGAAGACAACAATATGATGAGAAGAGAGGACAGCATAATGAGTAGCGAGGAGATTATGCTGATGCAAACACTTTTCCTCATACCAGAGGTAGGGGAAGGGGCCAAGGTGGAGTAATTACATGCTTCACATGTGGAAAGGATGGGCACAAGTCATTCGAGTATCCAGAGAAAAACAAGGATAGTGGAGAAACTCACATCACTGAAGTGCAGAGGCATGATGTTGAGAATGAAGACACAAAAAGTGGAAGGTCGCTGATGATGCGTAAAGTTCTTTTGACACCTGGGAAAGAGGTGGAGGACTCAGCTCAAAGGACCAGATTGTTCATAACAGCTTGCAAGACCAAGGACTGGAAATGAAAGGTTATTGTTGACAGTGGCAGCACAGATAATCTCATTTCGACCGATATGGTTGAGAAGTTGGAGTTGGAGACAACTGATCACCCGAGGCCATACAAAGTTTCATGGTTACAAAAGGGCCATCAGGTGAGTGTTACTAAACAGTGTTTAGTTGAATTCAAGATAGGGGGATATAATGATAAGGTCTTATGTGATGTCATTCCCATGGATGTTTGTCATTTATTGCTGGGTAGACCATGGCAAAATGACAGAAATGTGGTTCATGATGGGAGGATGAACACATACACTTTGGAAAAGGATGGGAGGATGCACAGATTGCTTCCGATAAAGGATAAGGAAATGAAGCCAGAAGTAAGCAACACAATACTTCTCATGAGTGGGAAGGAGCTTCTTACCGAAATGGAGAAGAAAGAAGATCCACAATTCTTTGTGGTCAGAAAGCCGAGGATAGTTCTGACTAGCACAAGAGTGGATGATCTACCAGATGAGATTTAGGAACTGCTGGGAGAGTTCGCTGACATCATAGTGGAAGAATTACCTCGTTTGTTACCACCGATGAGGAGAGTGAGTCATCACATTGACCTCATACCTGGAGCCAGTTTTCCAAACAAAGCTGCGTACAAATTGACGCCACAAGGAAACAAAGAGGTCAAGAAGTAGGTCTAGGAGTTATTGGACAAAGGGTTGGTCAGAGAAAGCTTGAGTCCATGTGCTCTTCCGACAGTGATTAGTCCGAAGAAGGATGGAGGATGGAGAATGTGTACCGACTCAAGAGCGATCAACAAAATTACCATCAAGTACAGGTTTCCACTGCCGAGAATGGATGATCTGATGGATTGCCTGAGCGGGGCAAATTATTTTTCAAAGATTGATCTGAAGAGCGGATATCACCAGATTCGCATGAGAGAAGGTGATGAATGGAAGACAACATTCAAGACGAACGAAGGGTTGTAAAAATGGCTGGTCATGCCGTTTGGTTTGACAAATGAGCCTAGTACATTCATGAGATTGATGAATGAAGTGCTAAAAGAATTCATCGGAAAATTTGTAGTCGTATATCTGGATGATATACTGATCTTCAGTAAGACAAGGGATGAACACTTGAAACATTTGGCCATTTTGATGAGGAAACTACAGCAGGAGAAGCTGTTGATTAATATGAAGAAGTCCTCATTTATGAAGACAGAGCTCATTTACTTGGGTTTTGTCATATCGGCGAATGAGTTGAAGATGGATCCGAGTAAAGTGGAAGTGATCAAGAATTGGCCATCACCGAGAAATGTTTTCGAGGTTAGAAGTTTTCATGGTTTGGCTAGTTTCTACCGAAAGTTCATCAGGAATTTCAGTGGAATTAGCGCAGCGATGATGGATACGGTGAAGAAACGACATAAGTCTTTTCATTGGACAACAGATGCTGAGAAGAGCTTCAATCTGTTGAAGCGGAAGATAACAGAACGACCAGTGTTGGTGTTGCCGGAATTCAAGAAGACACGAGCGGATATGCCATAGGAGCAGTCTTGAGTCAGGAGGACATGCCAGTTGCATATTTTAGTGAGAAGCTGGATGAAGCAAAGCTGAAATACTCCACGTATGATAAGGAATTTTATGCTATCATACAGGCATTGAAGAAGTGGAGGCATTACTTGATCCCAAAAGAATTTGTATTGTACAGTGATAATCATGCATTGTAGTTTGTGAGTCAACAAGAGAAGTTGAATCAGAAACATGTAAAATGGGTAGAGTATATGCAGAATTTCACGTTTGTAATTAAACACATTTCAGGAACTGCTAACAAAGTGGCTGATGCTTTGAGCAGGAAGTGTTTGTTGCTGCAGGAGTTCCGAGTCAAAACATTGGGTTTTGAAAATCTCAGGGATATGTACGTGTTAGGACCACATATTGTACCTTTTTGCCCATACTTTTTGCCATTATTATACCCTGGACCACCTGTGTTTAGACTTATACTATC
>JASDQU010301562.1:2973-13845 GCA_032191745.1 Picea mariana
AACAATATATTCGGATGTAATAAAGGTCAATATTAATAAGGCCTTTCAATAAAATAGAATAAGGCGGATGCAAGGAGGCCTAATAGAAGCTTCTGCTTCTAGAAGGATCTTCCTCTAGATGCTTCTCTTGATAGACATATTTAGTATAAATAAGGGTCGAGGGTACGAAAACCCTAGCTTGGAGATTATTGTAACAGAGTGTTGCTCGACTGGAGGTTGCCCCCTTGAAGAGGCCCGTGAACATTGCTTTCTGAATCAAAGTGCTATTTTTGTTGTTGTTCTTATATCATTTCTGTGTTATTGTGGAGATTATGCTGGTTATATTACTATTATTCTGCCATTTCTAGCATTTTATTTCTGTTCTGCATACTTTTTATATTTGGTATATTACATGGTTGGACTTTGGTGGTAGTGAAAGTGGAACTCGGTTCAGCATCGATAATCCGCTTACCTCCTTCTGTATTTTATTCAGAGTCAAAATCAGCCTTTGACTCGGAAGATTTCAACTTAGCCATGAGTGACTACTTGGAGCGACATTGTTTGATGTTGTGTCAAGGTATTTTATGGTATTCACACCATTTTCCCTTGTCCTTCTTCGACTTCTCATTAACCTTCTTATGTTGCGGCTTGGACTAGTTCTCTTGAGAGTGGACATCTTTTCTTTGTCCCTTATTGTGTGGGTTGGGGTCACCTTTTCCTTGCTTCGACTGTGAGGAGTTTGCAGATCCAAACTCTCACCTCTTTTGCTTAAATTTCTACTCAATCTTGACAACATATATGTAAGTTGTACCCAATGATGTGATGTCCAGAAACTCCATTTTTGTTTGAATGTATCTATGCAAACAACCGCGGTATTTGAGCACCAGATGTCACTTAGAGTATTTGATACCCAATTTGGTGCGCAGGGTATGGAAAATATTGGTGAAATCTGGTATTGCCTGGTCCCTTTCCTAACGTAGGGTGGTTCATCTGGTGTACTGGTCCTCATAGATTCCAACAGGGTAGTATTGTTCTTTAATGGCATCCCGGAAGGAATCCCATGTGGGGGAGACTAAAAATATTGTAGATTCCTCTATGGCCCTTTGCTCAGAGTAAGTATCCCACCAGTCCTTAACATGGGGGACGTCCTTGAGAAGTGAAAAATTAATATTTTCCCTATCGAAAAAATTTTGGACTGAAAAATACCCTTCGAGTAGGTTCAACCATTTATCTACAACATCTGCATCTATCAGTCCTTCAAATATTGGAATATCAAATTTTACCTGTGCCTTGAAGGGGGTTGCATGGTTTCTTGATGAGGAGTTTCTCATGTGGGAAGCCACCGAAGGATCTGTGTAAATTTTTCCATAATTTTGTTCCTTTGTCACACAAGGGCTTCCTCAAGCAACATTTTAAAAGGATCTTGCAAAGGATCGATTGGTTCGAGTCCCAACTTCTTGTACCTAGATCTTGTCGGGGACATGCACGAAGAACAATACCACTAATCCACTGATACTAGATTTATGAGAGGAATGAATTGATTAACATACTAAGAAAATAAACATAGAGAGACAAAGAACAATACAAATATCTAGTGAACAATATCTTCTATTGAAATGAAATAAGATAAAACTGCAAAACTGTAGAATTGAAAACAACTTGCTCGAACGGTGGTGTTATAACCCTAAATTGCACTAGATATGCATACCTAGCATCAAGCCATCTTACTTGCTATCTTTGACAATCCATCACTGAACAACTCTTCTAAAATACCATTGTTTTGAAGGTGTGCATGCCCTACACCACTACTGCCCGCGTACACATGCTTGTTGCACCACTACAACCTGCGTACACTCAATAAAAAGTGCGAAAAATAAAAATTGCAAAGGGATACGGGTTTTTGGGCAGTTACCTAACCATTTGACCACCCATAGCCAGTCACCCCAACCGTTACTATCTATTTTGACCTATAAAATAAGGTTTTGGGGTCCCATTCCAAAGAGAAGCATGAGAGCATAAAAACTCTGCTTGTTTTAGTATTCCCCCTTTGCCCCAATATTTTGCAACCACATTGTGAGTTTGAGCCATAATTCCTTCTTCCTCTATTGCAAACCCTTACCATTTCCCTAGAAAGAATTGAAGAAGAGAATAAGACGTGGAAGCAGTTGGTGCATGGTGAAGAGGATCCCAGGAACGAGTTTGAGGAGCAGTTGTCGGTCTCATATTGTAAATGACTTTTGTAGATTAATATAAAGAAATACTTTTTCCGTCCTGCCAAATGATGTCTTAAATCTTTATGATTTGTTTACATTTCTTGGTTATGATGTATAACCCACTAATCCATATATAGAATGCATGTTTGTAGCTTCTTGTTTGTCTTTTGGTGAATGTAGGTTGGCCTTGGGAGGAGATCTACAGTCGAGAAACAATTGAGCACAAAGGGATCGACACCGAACACGGAGTTTAAGGTATGCCTACTAGATCCCTATACTTTGTCTTTTATGTATGATTGTGGGGTAATGTTGGGATAGTTGATTAAAAGTAGGATACTTTAGACGGTTATCTCTACCTGCACTTTAGAACCCCGGTGTAGTCTGTATAGGGGTTTTCCCACTATAGAAGAATTGGCGACCATACTGAGGATACCTCTAGGGTTTTGGGGGGATATTCTTTTGGGTGCTTTGAATCATTTTATTTACTATTTTTTGAGTTTTTATAAGCTTATGTGTCTTTAAGGGATTCTGGTCTTCCATACCAGTAATCCCTGCCTTTTCTTAACTGTTGGTTTTCATTTTTTTAGAAGTTACAGAGGTGTGCGTGGCTTGTAGTGGGCCTGCACACGTGCATACATGCCCTGCCTTTGGACAACCCATGTACATACATAGGCTGTTGAAGTGTCAGTATTGTGCTTGTGTTGAGAAATTTTTTTTTTAAAGAAGAGGAAGTCATCCTCTTCCCTGTCAGAAGTACACTTCTCAAGGGTTTTCTTGATCTAGCCATGGTCTCTGTTATAGCAGTCTGTAGCCTAGGTCTGACCTCATCATAGCTTCCTTTTAATCAAATAATTATTTTGTTTTCTTCATTAGGTTTTTTAAACAAGTTCGTGAGTCTGTTTTGATCTGCCTACTTGGTATTGTCATTGACTCCCTGGGATCTGTGACGGGCCATAAGTCATTTCTTGGTCTTGAATTGTCGTTATTTTTCCCTTTTTTGCTTTAGAAGAAGAGAAAAGAATTCATTTTCAAATTTCTTATTTTGAAGCATAAAACAATAATAATAATAAAATCATTTCTTTGTTTGGTAAAAGTAATCCAGGTTAGTTGCTTTATTTACCAAGGAAAAAGAAAGTTTTCTCAAGTTATTTATTTGAATGCTTAAGACATTAAGTAGCTCGTAGTCGAGCAAAATCTTGTTTTATTTTTTTCTTTTCAAAGATCTAAGAAAAGTAGTTACGAAAAAGTTTGGTTAAAGAGTTTAAATTGGCAAATATTTATTTTTGAAGAAGAAGTAGTTTGTTTTCAGTTTCATCATATGCTCTTCTCTTTCATCTCTTAAAGAAATTCATTGGTTTCACTTTCGTTCCCTTTGACTTAAGACAACCACTAAAATTAATGATTAATTAAAATTTATTAGACTTTGTGTTTGTAGGGTCCATCAATTTAGTCTAGGCTAGAGCCTTGATTTAGGATTGGAGAGGAAACTCTTCAAGGCTACAAAAACAAACATAAGATTTTATGCTAGGGAGTGCTTGAAAGTCCAGTAACCGTGAAATTTATCCAGGACCCCCCTCTAACACAGGGGCTAAACACAAGGTCGCATGTAGAAGGTAGTGGAGATAACCCCTCCAAATCCAGACCAAGCGTAGTGGGGAACACATATGGAGGGCTTATCTTGGGATTTCGTTGATCACATTTGCCACGAAGCTTAGTGGCTATTGAATCCATTCGAGGTCCTCAGTCATCTTCCAGAACACTTTCTTTCGATACCCTTGATAGGTTTCAAGCTTGATACCCTGCTCATTGCGGTCCACCTGACTGTCGATTGTACCCGCTTGGTGACTGGTCGTGCGCTGGAAACCTAGTTGACTTTATATTAGTGACTTACACAGGTGACTATGGGGGTATACTGTAGTACCTAGGGAAGACATCGGGCCATTCTTTGCAGAGTATACCTGGAGGGTGCTTCCATATTCGAGTTGCACTTGCACCGGTAAGTTTCTCTAGTGTTGGCTGGTGTAACTATTCTCCCAACTAGCTAGTGATCTGCTTGTCTTATCTCATAGGAGATTTTTCTAGTGTGTGTTGATATTTAATGTTAATAGAAAGCCCTAGTGTGTCATTGATATTATCACACTATGGAGGATTAGGAGCTTTGACGGTCATGAAGGCTTCTTGGCTTGCCGTCGGTTAATCTGGAGCCACCCCCGCCACCGCTAAGGCGAAGACTACACCAACAAGGATATTTTGAGGCAACCGGGCCACAAGAAACTGAGCCCGACCCATCTATGAGAGGAGAACATTTGATTCTGGAGGAACCAACCATTTCCGAACTTGAAGTAGAAGATCTTGGTCTGTATAACCCTCCGATCACTAATCTATTGGTGCCCATTGTCATACAAGTTAAACCTTACGAGCGTCAGGTAGTGTCACAAGCAGCGATGGAGACAAATGTTGCTATTGCTTTAAGGAATCCTCATATTCCCTCCACGTCCATCACTATAGGGGTTTTTCTACCTCCTAACCAACCGTCACCGGTTTGGACCACCATGGTATCGACTGCCTCTACCTCAGGCAATGGTTTGATTCTGTCTATGGCGATGATCACTACTCCTTTCACCCATAGTGCGATAGGCTCTCTGTTCTCATACGATATGCCTGGATTTGATACGAACTATGTCCTTTCCTACTCCACTCTACAGAATTTAGGTATAGGGGCACGGAGCTCAAACGCTCCTATGCAAGGATCCATGGGGGGCACTTCAGCTCCCTATAATGATTTTCCTTACAGAGGGGGTTATATACCTCCTTTGTCCCCTTCACTTGGCGGTGCTCACCAACACTCGGTCGGGCCGAACGTAAACTATAGTTCATTTGGAGAAGGTATTCAAGGAATTCCTTCTTATAGCATGCTGGTAGGTTCGACACCATTCTCTTTGTTCGACACATTTGGTAAGAACACATTCTCATCAGCTATAATCTCAGACGGGGGCAACCCCGATTATGGTCAACAAAATCCTATGCAGGGTACTATTCCTGCGCAGGGGGCAAACTCAGGAATTCCTTCCTCACAAGGACCTTGGAATCCATGGCAAGGATATTTTTCCTCATCACAGATGCTGACCAAGGGAAACCCCTTCCATAGCCAATGGAACCCATGGCAAGGCTCATGACCTATGCCCGTCGGATCGACAGGGGGCAAGCCTTCCCAAAATCCTTGGAATGCGACACAAGCCCAACCTTTTACATTCTATTACGGGAGTCGGTCGATGACATCTCAACAAGTACAGAATCTGTACGCTGGTCATGACCATGGTTATTACCAGAACCCTTGATAACAACCTAAATTTTCCTGGTAACCTGGTGCCAGCCAAAGTCTTGGCTCCTTTTTCCTTGGTTATAATCAACAACCCAATTTACTGTTTTTGGAAACTCTGCACTTGCTAGACTTGACAAGATTATGAAAAAACCCCATCTGTCACAATCTACGTTGGCCTCCCATGCCAACCAAGTTTCCTTCGGACATTCCAAAGTTTGAATCTAAGCCTAATGAAGATCTAGGCGATCATGTGACTACCTTCCATTTATGGTGCTCATCCAACTCTTTGATAGATGAATCCAGTCAGTTGTGTTTGTTTCAATGCACTCTCATCTGGAGTGCTGCAAAATGGTACATTGAGCTCGATCGATCGATATATTCTTCCTTCGGAGAATTGGAAATGGATTTCTTAAACCATTTTCAATTACCTGTGAGATATGACGCCGACACCGAATTGCTGACCAACTTTGAGCAGGCAAAAGCAGACCATATCTTAGATCACATCTGAGAATAGAGATGCTGGAAGAGTTTGATAAAAGTACCAGTCCCACCATCATTCTTTCTTGAGTGGTTCCTTAAATCTTTAGTACCCTAGTTATCTAAAGATGTCGTAACCTCGAGGGTATTTTCAGAAGAAGAAGTGATAATGAGAGATCAACAACTAGAGTTGATTTACTCTCAATCTAGTTTACTTTATGAAGTTTTGCTAGATGCACCACAGTTGATACTTGACAAGACCAGATAGAGATCTGACCACATGCCAATGGTATTGTTGAATCAACACAAATGAAGAACGTTGATTAGATGTCGAATAAATTGCATCAATTGTCAATACAACAGACAACGACTAGCCAGACCACTGGTTTAATTGCTCCCCCTACTCAAACGTTGGATGTACACAGTGTGAAATCAACAAACCTGAAGGCCACCCAGCAACCTGACGGAAAGAAGAAACAATGAAAGAAGGGTAAGGGGGATAAGAAACCTACCAATAATTATGGTGGGGGAAACACAAAAAAGAAAAAGTCGAATTATCCATGTAATCTTTGCACGGAAGACCATCCGACTCACCAGTGCCCTCGGCTTGTGGAGGCCCAAAAGTTATTGGCACATCAACAGCCTATTGTGTTAACAAACCCATTTCCACATGGGAAAAATTTAACTCAAGCCTCTTCGAGCGCGTAAGGGGGCAGTCAGGGACCCCCTCTGTCTCCGAGTAATCCTTGGTACGTGAATGTGTACATGATGAAAGGTAGCATTGACATAGAAACTAGGACACGTGACTACGAAATGCCAAACACATATGAGAAGGGTAAAGAAGATGAAAATCCATCTCTTCCTCTCCAGATTAAGAAGACATTGGGAGAAACAATGACACACATCCCAAAAGGCACGTTCAAGAAATATTCCCACAACCCAAATGCAAGGGCTGCCCAAAACTACTCTGTGGTGGAGGATTTGTCTCAAACCCCTTGTGCAATGTCTGGTTTGGAAGTCCTCCAGAGCTTCCCTTCCTAGAGAAAGGATTTGTTATCTGCCTTAGGATCCACTGAGATTTGTATTCCATAAATGATCATGCTTGATACGATCGACTTAAAACCTCGTCTCCATTACCACATGGTGTTTCAGATAGTAGTGGTTTACACCACAAAAACATTTACTCGGAACATTTTCCTCATGGTGGTTGATGAGGGCGCCTCAACATGTGTGATGTCTTTGGCGTGTTGGAAGGCCATTGGCCAACCCATTTTGTCTCTGTCACGTACTCTTCTTACCTATTTCAACGGTCATTCATTCCGACCACATGGAATCATCCCCTCTTTTCCCATGCAGTTAGAGGGGAAGACCGTGTGCGTCGAGGTTGAAGTGGTTGATGTGTCTCTTGACTACAATATCTTGTTAGGAAGGAGTTGGACCTATGCTATGCAAGCAGTGGTCGTGAAAGTTTTTCGGGTCTTGTTATTTCCACATGAAGGTCGGATCATGTTCGTTGATCAGTTATCCTTCTCCCATCCTGACCCTTCATCGGGGGTATCCACGGTCCCGATGATTGATAACCCTCAGTTCGACGTCGTCAAGGTAGGGGTTGGTTTGTGCCCACCTTTGATGGGTACTTTCGATTACCCACCTTTGATCGACAATGTCCAGTACATATCGACTGTCCTCGACCAGCCTAGGGATGAAATATTCCAAATCTTGTCGTTTCGGATGACTTACTTTAACAATCCGTGGACTCTTCCTTCCCCATCAGCCATGATGGAAGGGACAAGGCAACATGGCATCTCCATGCCTTTGTCCGCGGAAGAAGTTGCATACTCTATAGTCCAACAAGCTTCCACCAATCCCGATATGACTCCCACACAGGGGTTAGATCCAGTTCTCGAGCCTATTTGGGCTCAAAGTTCCCTCACTAATACTGATTCTTTAAACTTGGTCTTTCCCTCAGATGAGGTGATTATTGAGGCAATGACTAGTCCAGACAGACCTTGGGATGATCTCCATCACAGATCTTACTTTCTCCCAGAGTTAAGAAGAATTGAAGCAAGTGAATTCACTCTAACTATGACTGGAGATAGGGCTTGTCCTATCAATTGTTTGGCTACGCACGTTGTTTATGATGAAGGAAATATGGAAACCATCACTAAAATGATACCTATTGATATCTCCAGAACCCCTGGCCTCATGGAGAATGCCTTCATCAGAGTGGACTACTCTCCCGAGGAGATTCAAATCTACAAGGATTTATTTAAAGAATTCCATGACGTATTTTCTTGGTCTTACGAGGAAATGCTAGGCATAGATCCAAGAATCGTTGAACATAAAATCAAGACATATCCTGATGCCAAGCCGGTCCGGCAGAAGCTTCGTCCAGTTAATCCTAGGAAAGCAGCAGTTATTAAGGCTGAAGTAGAGAAACTACTCAAACACGGTTTCATCTACCCCGATCAATTGACTCAATGGGTGTCAAATCTTGTGCTAGTCAACAAAAAATAGGGTATGATTCACGTATGTATGGAATTCCGTGATTTCAACAAGGCATGTCCAAAGGATAATTTCCCCATGCCATTTATTGACCAGATAGTCAATGAATGCGTAGGTTGTAAGGCCTTTTCTTTTATGGATGGTTTTTCAGGATACAATCAGATACAGATCAAACTTGAAGACCAACACAAAATCACTTTCATTTGTCCGTGGGGTACATTCACTTATTGAAAGATGCCTTTCGGTTTGAAAAATGATGGAAATATTTTTTAGCAGGCCATGTCTTTTTCTTTCCATGATCTCAAATAGGTAGTCGAGGATTATCTTGATGATTTAGCATCACGATATCGCAAGAGAGTTGATCATCCCACACATCTCTGACTCATCTTTGAGTGATCTCGCTACAACCAGATTCGCTTGAATCCAAACAAATGCAGTTTTTGCGTAACGTCAAGTCATCTTCTAGGTTTCATAGTTTCAAAAATAGGGATCATGATTGATACTCTAAATGTTGAGGTGATAGTTCAGTTTCCTCCCCTATGCACAGTCCCTCAACTTCAGAGTTTACAAAGAAAAGCAAACTTTTTACGGTGTTTCATCGTAAATTATGTCGAGATCACAAAGGGTTTCATGCATTTACTGAAGAAGGACATTCCTTTTCATTGGGACAAAGCCACTCAGTGCTCTTTCAGAGTGTTGAAATGCGCCCTCACATTTGCCCCTCTTCTTTGGCCACCCAATTATAATAAATATTTCTTATTGTACTTGGCCACTGCAAAGTCGACCATTGGTATGGTCTTGGTTCAGGAGGATGATTTTCTCTCAGAATACATGATTTATTACCTGATTCGATTCTTGGTTGGATGATCTAGGTGGATATCGGTGGCCACCCACCTTTTCCGACTGGCCCAAAACAGTTTTCTGGCAATTTTGGCAATTTACTATTTTTAGTAGTTTTTAACTTCTAGGTCAAATTTGAGGTTCCAAATGAAGGTTTTTCGAGATCAATGTTATCAATTTTATACTATGGCATTATTGAGCCCCCCAAATGAATCTCCTGAATGATACCTTTCCAATGAGCTATCATACGCCTAAAATAAAGATCGTATGCAAAAGTTATGACCCCAATAAGTTAATGTACTAACTTACCCAAATGAGGCCCACATGACTTTTGGTGCTTCATCTCCTAGGGTTAGGTTTTTGGATGTCTAGGGTTTTTGGAATTTATTTTTATTGTAAAAAAGACTTCAAAGCCTCATTGTAATCATCTTCTTAAGAATGCGAGTAGCGGTCACATCTCTTCTAAGAGATAAGCTGCCACCATTCTAGCGAGTCTTCACTCTGTATTTTTACAGTCTCTGTACATTTCTTTGATTAATAAAAATCATGTATTACTATATATATGTGATCATGGTTGCATCTCTGATACATTTTTGTTATATTATTGAATATCTGCGATATCTCAGTGCATTTCTTTATTATATCTCCGCTCTCATTTCATGCCGAAAATAATCTGGATCAATGGTATCATAGCAGGTTGTTCTTGATCATTTTTTCAGTGCATGTCCTCGAAGAGGTCTGAGTATAGAAAGTTGGTTCTCGAGCTTGTCTCTCTTGAAGACAATCACTCTCGCACACCCAATAAACCCTCGATGGAAGAAGAAAAGAAAAACGACGGAGTAGACGATCCTATAAGTTTGTTGCTTGGAAAAGCTCTCACGCGACAGAGGGACGAAATGATGGAGAATTTTTTCCACATCCTTCTATGCCTCCTGATAGCATCAGGCACATCTTCATCAAGCGACCACTTTGGAGGCACCTTTCCTTTTAAGGTACAGGTCAATTTTGATATTCCTATATTTGAAGGTCAGATAGATGCAGATGCCCTAGATAAATGGTTAAATATGTTAGAAGGTTATTTCTCTGTTCATAATTTTTCCGAAAGAGAAAAGATCATCTTCACACTCCTTAAGGCTCTCCCCCATGTCAAACATTGGTGGGAAACTTACTAGGAACAATGTTCCACAAGGGAGTCTAGAATATATGGGGTTGAGCCCACTTGGGATTTTTTTGTGGATGCGGTGAAGGAAAATTATTAATCTGTTGGCAACTATGAGGACTAGTACATTAGATGGACCACATTGTGACAAGAGAGGGGACAAGCAGTTCCGGAGTTCACCAATACCTTCCATACCTTGCGCACCAAGCTGGGCATCAAATACTCTAAACTACATTTGGTTCTGAAATATTGTGGGGCTCTACACAGATACATCCAAGCTGAAATGGAGTTTCTGAACATCTCATCACTCGGTGCTGCCTATCGATATGTTGTTAAAATCGAGCAAAAATTCAGGCACTAGAACAAACGGGTGTTTG
>JASDQU010301565.1:506-13845 GCA_032191745.1 Picea mariana
CCTTGATTTTGAGGTGGTTCTGCTAGACAATCTTCCTTTTATTGTATCTCCAAAATTTTGGCCCTTCTGAGTATGAAATTTTATTTTTTGTAGCTCTCCGATATTTCTTCTCTGCAATGACACATGTCTGATCAAAATTGGATGTGCCAAGTGGAATTTATGGTAACTTCCCCACAACTTGCTGATTTTTGGCCTTTCCAGGAGATCTCACTTGTATAGCATGCCCCACAAAAAATAATTGATATAAAATAATGAATCTCGTACCAGAACTACTACAGGATGTGAACTATCCAATGCAACTGGACTCACTCAATTTGGATACTCTAGGAAGAGGTTATGATTGTTTTACCTGAAACACCTGCTTGAGACTAGTCAATAGGACTAGTTAGATACCCTATCTTCCACAGGGTGTATCTAAAAATGTAAGATGATGCAGAAGCTGAAATTGTTACCACATATACCTTAATTTCTGTGAATATCCTCTGGATTTTAGGGTCTGAAACGTTACAAAAAAAAAATTATAGCGAAAATTCCGCAATGACTCAATTTAGGATGATTCTAGAACCCTATCTTACAAAGGTTGTATCTACAAAAATATAAGGCCTCGGGAGCTGAAATTTTAAACCAACGTACCTTGATCCGTCTAATAAATATCCTCCAAGACGTTCCTTCTGAATCGTTGTATAAAAAAAATTATAGAAAAAATTCGAAGGTGTCTCATATGTTGCAGCGAAACCCCAAGACCTTGAGCTCTCATACCATATGTTAGGAACTAAATATCAATATAGCATAGAGAAACCTCAAAATAAGTAATCAACGCCTTGAAAAAGAGAGAAATTCAGATAATAATCCTCTTCGAGGGGCAACCTCCTTATTCCCACATAAATGTCCAAATACAGGATGATTCCAAATGAAAATGTCTCCTTGGTATATATAGGAGACTAGGAGGTATAATTACAACTAACGGACTAAATCCGACATAAGTAAAATAACATTACTAATGTAATATGCCCCAATTAATGGATAATGGGCCACTATTTAGGGCTTAACAGAGGGGTGGGTTTTACCATTGTCTTATCTCCCTTCATCAACCTACTAGGTCTTGTGACGTCTCCTTTGGAGTGAGTTTCTTCTCCTCCTAAATAGAAAGAAGTATCCTATTGGGGTGATAGTGATAGGAATACCTCCATGTTACATCAATCTAGGCCTACTTGCCTTTAGGCTTTGGGAAAGTATAGATTGTGCGATAACAAGCTCAAATGCTAGGTCAGAAGATAGTGCCATATTCATGCTATAATAATCGAGGACCAAGTGATTTGTGGCATATCCCAATGTGCCACATTAGGTGATGACATCATCTTGGAAGGGAAGGCCATACACATGGACATATCAAAATATACCACATGACAAGATAACATCAACATAATCTAGTTAGAAAAGTTTCTACATCTATGTCACACATGGCACAATGAGTCAGTGCCATGTCATCATCCGAGGGTAAGCCTCTATAATTTCATGGATGAAAATTTGTTAATGTTGAACCTCCTGAAGCCCTTTGGAATTAAAATGAACTTGAATAATATTTTAGGTATGGAAGATGATGAGGTGATCTCACCCTCTATTTTGCTTGATTCCATAAGTCCTCCCATAAACCCAATTTTGAGCCTTAATTAAATTTATAGATTTCAAGCCAATAAAGGGGTGGGTGGTTTCCAGAGCCCATGTGCCTTAATGATTCCAACCATCCACCCAAACTTGTAGTCCATAATGATTTTAGGTCTATGAGTTTTGACTATAGGGTGAATTTGGGGGTTTAAGTAAGATAATGCACATAGGATGAGAATCGATACAATTCCATATGGCATAATCTTGTGCACATTAAAAATATAAAACGAAGAAGGTTGAACCTATCTCCCAAACACCATTAACCTATGATGAGTCCTATGTTCCCAGATAGCTTCCATGTGAGCATCCAAATCAATGAATATTAGATTGTCAACATCATCAATAACATTTGGATTAAGTATTTTTTTAGGTTCCATGTGGAAGTAGTGCCCAACACACAAAGATATGTGCCATATAATTCCTAAAAAAAGGGGATTGACGAGGATTTGGATCATAGAAAGAAGATCTATGAGAATTGCAACCACTTATAGACCATGTCATTGAAGGTTACATCAAGGCCATGATTGCATGGGTTAGTGCCAACTGGCCATGTAACTTGTGGACCAATCAATAGTTTCCACATGACCATGGGGCCCATTATAAAGCCTTAAAAAATAATTCCTATTTTAACAAATAATTTTAGTTAAAAAAAAAGAGGGAGAAGTCTAAAGTTCAAATCCTTAACAAAAGAAAAGAGAGTTATAACCTCCTGGTTTTGAAAGAGTTGATTATTTAGATACCTCTAGACTTAGCCATCACATAACTTCTATTGCTAAAGCTCATGATCTCTTGATGACCAATCTATAATTGGGCCATCATGGACATTTAGAGGAAGAAAAAATGCACATTTCTAGGCGTATTATGAGAATTTATGGGAGAAATAATAGGGATTACAACAATTGGCATGGACCCATTGTGGCATGCCAAAGATAAGTAAACATAGATTACGAATTAGGATTCATAAATTCACATGTTGATTTTCTTAGAGAAATATACACCATGTATGGAAGTTAATTTATGCCACTTTTCAATAATCAGCAATGACCCCTCCTTGTCAAATGGTTAGATGACATATGTGATTAGTTTAATTAAGAAGAGAATTGAGATTGAAATTATGTTTGATACCTTTGTATTGACCACTGGCCATTAAGTCGTGTTGTAAATATACACATTTTAAATATCTATTCATATAACTACGATCATAAGACTATGATGTTAAATCTTCCTTGTGTTTTATAGTAGATTACATCTCCTAGGTTTTTGGGTAGATAAGAGCATAATCCATGATCCTTGTCAATCTCCTTGATGTTCTTTTCCAGTGAAGGAAATTGTCATTGTGTCATTAAGACTGTTGTATCATTGAGCAACTCTATTCTCTTAGATTCTTTTGTAATGTAGAAACTTTAATTCCATAGATGGTTCTTTTCTCTAGCAACTATAGTAAGTAAATGATCAGTTGATTCACTCACTTTTTTTACATAGTTCAATATGCTTGTATGGATCATGTACTAGTGTCTAAATGGATCCATCAACAATATGATTAAGCTTTATAATGATATATTTGATACGATTATTTTTGTGTTAGATAGCCTTGTTAAGTATCTAGAATGACTCCATATCCTAGTGATTGTGAGCACTAGTTAATAGTGATATTGACTAGTTTGAATGCTTTGCTTGATATATTTTAATACTATTTTATTATAGCTACATGCTTATTGAACATTTGATTATGTTTTTAATAAAATATGGATAATTAATATAGAAATGGTTTATTTTTTATGGATTTTATGTTTTAGGTTAAGCGCTCATGTTGCAGATTTAATGGTCACAACCTTTTATTGCATTATTTGTAAGTTTGATTGAACCCATTTTCCAATATCATAGTGGAAGTTTTGACTCAAAGCCTTTGAAAGGTAGAGTCTTAAGTATGCATAGGGATGGATGAGTGAGGAATAGAGGTGTTACCTCCACACTCCGTACTTTGCATAGAGATAAAATGACCAAAGAAACAAGAATGCAGAGTTAAGAATCAACACAAGACACATGAAAGATTGCATGTAGATCTTCAAAATTGTGGAGGTAAGGGTGCATTAATGGGAGGTGATATCTTTATTCTTCACACTCCATGGAAAAATAAAAGTACAAGTCTTATGGAGGTTCATATAATGCATATATTGATGTAATAAGGAGGAAAGGATGGGAGGCGGAGTGGGATTCTAACTCCACATTGTGCATTCTATGACAAGCTCTAGGCTATGTGAATATTTACACATGCAAAGAAAGATACTTGCCCAACCTATGCATTAGGACATCCACATTGAAACAAGAGAAGATCATGCAGACTAGAGAAATAAGAAGACCCCATCCTACCTAGTAGAGAATGTGGCCACATAGGCTGGTGACATGTGTACAAACCAATGATAGGAATATGCAACATGGAATCCACACTAGAAAAAGTAACCCTGAAAGAAGAAATGCAATGCCATCTTTTTTAACAAGAATTAGTAATGTCGAGGGGGTTTTGTTGGTAGAATTCAGGGCATATGCTAGGGACATGAGGACGTTGTTATATCTATTGTGGGGGAAATCTTGGCCTTCCATGAGGAATCATAACCATAGAGAAATATATAAAGAGGTAGCATGAAATAAGAAAGGGATAGATTCTAGGTGACTAGAGTCAACATTGAAAGATACAAATCCTAGGAAGTTGATGGAACAAAAGTAGAAGATTGAGGATTCACAATAAGAAGTGTGTTCCTAGTTCTAGAGGATGAACATGAGTTTATGAGATTCTCCATGTGGAACAAATGTTATCTTAGAGCCAAGTTGCATTCTACAAAACATTCCAAAGGAGTAAGAATACACAAAACCTCTCTATGAGAGTGTATACTTCATATCTGTTATAATTCCTAATCATGAAAGGAGAAAACCAAAGGCCATTTCTTGTTGGTTTTCCCAAATGGGTTTCTAGGGTAAAACATTTGTGTTATTACAGTGTATGTGATTGACCTATTCAACAATACTTTCCACATTTGAATTGTAGTTTGTGAGCAATACATAATAAAAATTAATGCATCATGAAATAACAATGGAGATACACATTTTATTTTTCACAAAAAATAGTTAAAGTTTATAATATGAACAATCACCCACATGCTAAACAATTATGGATCATATTGGTCTTAGATCCCAATTTCAAAAACACTTGGTGAACGCCTTATATGGTAAACACCTATATTGGATAGTAGAATAGTGGAGAGTCATTATTACAAGGTCTTGGAGAAGCAAGACAGTGAAAATGATGGGAATTTCTAATGAGAAACAACCCATGGAAGATATCCAGGTCAAATTTAATCAACTGGACAAGAGAATTGCTGCACTAGCCAACATTGGAACATATCTATTGGTAGTAAAGGATAAAGAGAGATATTTAGCAAGGAGTAAGTACATAAGTGAAAGTGAGGAACAACCTGAAAATTTAGGTAAAACTAACTCTCTTCCTTCATCTTAAAATACTCTAGTCAAGGTTTAAGAAAAAAATGAAATACCAAACTATGATGGTCAAGTTAATGATGAGAAACTTAATGGTTGGTTGAAACAACTAGAGGTCTATTTGGTATTTATAAAATAGAAGAAACCAACATGGTTTATTTTTACTAATTGAAAATTTCTAGACATGATCTATCAGTGGGAGAGATGTGTAGGTACCTTGAGGTTAGGTAAGATTCCTGTTGTTACAAAATGGGAAAATTTGAAGGAATTTTTGAAATCATAGTGATATCTCATAGGATACTAAGAGAAATAGATCATGAAGTGCCAATATCTCTAGTAAGATCAAGGACAAAATGTTCATGAACACACGCTCAATTTCCAAAAGAAAGCCATGATGTTGGGTGTCTCTTTGAAAAAAAATGTAGTAGTAGTGAAATACCTTGGAGTCCTTTTCAACCATATCTGAAGAGAAGTTTTATACAATTATTTTCCACCTAATTGCTTGATGGGCATCATATAGAGGTTAGTAGTATGAAATACTGAATTATACCACTTTTCCCTTGAGTTTGCAATCCCTTTTTTCCTAGTCGCTCGTTGTCCCTTTACATCCCATGACCAAAATTGTTGGTTGCCCCTTGTCCTTTTTCAAAGGGTGACCGATCGCTCCCTGCAGGAATGCAAGGCACCACTGGGTCTGTTACTCCCTAAAAGAATGCAGGGTGCGACTGGGTCTGTTACTGCCTATTTAGGATTAGTTTCTATGAGATGACATTAAACCTTAGATTTTTCATGGTTCGACCTCGAGAAGCTTGTTATCTTGGGCATCTAGATCCTATCTAGATTAATCTTTGATCTTATCTCTATTATCCAATATTTTGATGGTCTCTCATGGGAAAAGGAGGGGAGAAAGGAGAAAGCAAAATTATACTGGCAGTTTGATTACAAATCTTGGGAAAGGAACTTGGGAAAGGATTGCATCAACTTCCTTTATTGTAAGTTGTAAACCATTTGTTCCATTAATAGAAGATGTACAAGATTTTCCTCCTTACTTGATTGTATGTAATTGTTATAATCTTTGTAGAGAATTGATATTCTTATGTTATGTCACTAGATCTATTATCCATTTATACATGATTCGCTTGATCTTGTGAAAGGTTTCTTTGTGTCTGTATGCATGCAGATCCATATTGGAAAGAGCGAAGGGCATCTTCAAGGAAGATAACAACTAAGGAGCGTGTAGGGACAAACGTCATATCACCGGGTAAACCTTTCATTCCATTAACTCGTAGATTCTTTTTGTGCATAATTTAGATCTAGGAAAATCTACTGCTTGCATCTATATTCTGTCTTAGGTCTAGGAAGAGCCTAAGGGAGGTAAATTCTGCAAGGTTCATTTACCCTACAATAACAAGTGCAACTATTGAGTGTGAAAAGAAGAGATGAGGTGAGTAAGAAATTTCTTTTCATCACACTATACTTCACGAAGGGGAAATGCTAAAAGGGCCAAGAAGAGAACAACAAAAATAGAGGCAAGAAGATTGTATCCATAATCTAGAGAGGGAAATATATAAAGAAGAGCTGCAAAAACTATGATGCAAATAGGCATACATATAGGAAGTGTTTAAAGCTTCATCTAGAAGTTTTTCCAAAATGTCACAGGTCCTAGAAAGGAGAAATGAAATCTACCAAGATGGAAGAAACAATGGTATGAGCACCTCCTCCATGGATGAGCACCTCCTTTGTGGATGAAGCCATAATATGCACCACATTGCAACAAACAAGGGCAATAGAATCACATTATTCCAAATCAAAGTTCAAGTGAAGAATATGAAGATAAATTATCTATTTGATAGTGGTTCTCAATGTAATTTGATTTCATTGAAGCCTTAGTTTATGAACTTGGTATAAAGACTCATGATCTAGTACAACCATGTTCATTAGGGTGGATATAAGATAAATCTACCATGAGAGGTTCCATGTAAAATCTGGCTTTCTATTAATGTGGATTGTGTTGATGAAGTAGAATGTGATGTAGCACCTCTTGATGCATGTGAAGTAATGTTTGGTGGTCCCTAAATATGGGATAGGGATTAAACATTCTATAGGAAAGGAAAAATATCTCTTGGTCAAATGTGGTAATGCCTACCTCATCAAAGCATAGAAAGGTAGAGACAAAATACCCTTGATGGCTACAAAACAAAGTTAGATGGGAATATTGAGTGAGATATACTAGAAGCAATTATTTGCTCATATGAGATGCAATAATGGACTTGGATAACCAACTAGAGGCTTTTTTTTTCATTTTCTCCACCAATAACATTGTGGGGACCAAAAAGCATCCCATTCGGAGGTGTGATTTGAAATGGATCATTAACATAAAAATGGTTTGTTTTCTAATGGTTTTTGTGTTTCAAATTAACTCTCACATTGCAAGTTTGATGGTTTCCACCCTTTGTATTACATTCTATAAGTATGGTTAAACTCTTTTCATTTGACATTGTGGAAGTCTTAACTCAAGTCCTTTGATAGGTAGAGTCTTAAGTATGCAAAGGAATGGATGAAAGTAGAGCATATGTGTTACCTTCACACTCCCAAGTTGCCATAGTAAGAAAATCACTAAGGAAAAAATAACGTGGAGTTGGTAAATGATGTAAGGCACATAAATGTTTACAAACAGAGTTTGTGAATGCAGATGTAAGTTGAAGGGGAGGTAACACCTCCACACTCCACACTCCACACTTTGCATACGAAAGAAAATCACAATTCTAAGGCATGTAGAGGTTAATGCAATATGGAGATCGATGTAAAGTGGATGAAATGATAGGATTTAGATGGGAGTCTAACTCTATACTTTGCATTCTATGACAAGATTTCCACTATGCATATATTCTCACATGCAGAGTACGAAACTTTCCTAACCTCCATATCATGACATCTACATTGTAGAGAGAAGAAGATCATAGCCTACCTAGAAGAGGATGTGGCCACATAGGTTAGCAACATGTGGACACCCTAGCTAATAGGAAGATGCCACATGTCATCCATGCTAGCAAAAATAACCCTAAAAGAAGAATTGTAACACCAAAAATTCATTATAGGAGACAATTTTGTTGGTAGTTTTGCTTACATCATTTGTGGCATCTGCTAAGGAGATAAAGAGGTAGTGGTAATTGCTATTGAGAAACTCTTGGCCTTCCACAAGGAAAGGTAATAATGTGTCTATTTGAGACAAGAATGTGATAGATTCCTAGTCGCTAGAGTAGGCATTGAGAATTGAAAAGGTTGGAAGGTTTATGACACAAAACAAAAATAATAAGGACCCAAAATGAGAAGTATGTTCCTAGATCGAGAGGATGAAGTAAAGTGTATGGGCCTATCCATGGGGAATGAAGATTATATTAGAGTCAAGCTACAATATACAAAACATATCCAAGGAGCAAGGAGCCATTATCTGAGAGTGTATGGCTCATATTTGTAATAATTCTTGAGCATAAAAGGAGCCAAACATAGGCCATTTCTTGTTGGTTTTCCCAAATAGGTTTCCAAGATAAAATGTTTGTATTATTAGTGTGTATGTGATTGATTTCTTAAGCATTGTTTTATGCATTTAAATTACAATATTGAAGCATTACAATTAGAATTAATGCATAGTACATAGCAAACACAAACAACCATTTTAATTTCTGCAAAAATGAATTAAAGTACGTGTTAATGAATTAACTTAGTCATAAGTTGGGCAATCATAAATCAGTTGTAGGGACACCCCCCTTGGTTGGAACAGCACCAATCCTAAAGTGAGAAAGGCTTTGTTGAGATATTATCACATTTCCTATCATTTTCCATTTAAAAAAAATTCTGTAAAATATTACCTTATTCAAACCACTATTTTAAAGTAAAATATTACCTTATTCAAACCACTATTTTAAAGTGTCAATTCAAATGATAACATAAATTACATGCAAAAATAATTACATAAAATATTACCTTATTCAAACCACTATTTTAAAATGTTGATAACATAAATTACATGCAAAAATAATTACATAAAATATTACCTTATTCAAACCACTATTTTAAAATGTCAATTCACATGATAACATAAATTACATGCAATGATTACATAATATGCTTAATAATTTGGTAGGCACTTAAGAAAAGTTATAAATTTTAAATACGATCTTATTTATGTTCTTTAAGATGGTTGGAATGATCATTACTTTTTCTACAAAGTATTCCTTATTGTTTTGTTTATACATTATTTTTTCTACAAAGTATTCCTTAATGTTTTGTTTATATTCTTTAAGATGGTTGTGATGATCATTACTCTTTTTATAGAGTATTCATTGTAAACTTATAGCATTCATGAAGAGGGTTTTCAATGTCTTTAAAGACTTCATACTATTTTCAAAACTAAGGTTATTATGATATTCTTGTTTAATACTTTGATTGTGTATCTAAATGTTATTAAGTTTATCCTTTTCATAACATTATTAATGTTGTTAAGTTTATATTTTTCATAACATTATTAATATTATTATTTTGGAGTGTTTTTATACATATTAAAATAACCAAATTTTTATTTAATTTAAAAAAACAAAATTTTGATTTTGATTTTGATTAATATTAAGAGAATAAAAAGATTTGAAAAAATATTAATCAAATTTATAACTTAATTTTTTTAAGATAAATATTTAATTAATTTATAAAATAATTATTAATTCTAAATTTAAAAGATAAGAAAATAAAAAACAAGATAAATGGCTAAGTAATGTAAATTATATTAAACTAGAAATTATATGAAAATACTCGATTAAAAGAAATAAATAACAAGTTGCACAAATATTCGATGTTTCACAAATTCTCACATTGTTTAATCTCCAAAAGTTTCGAGGAACAAAAAGTTTCTTCATAAAATATTGTAATTAGAAGTTTTTTCAAAACCTAAGTGTTATGACGACCGTTACAAAATATTTGAATGAGAATGGAAGATATTAATATAACAACCAACAATGTATATTATATACAATATTTAGAAGTTTTTTCAAAACCCTAAGTGTTATGACGACCCTCACAAAATATTTGAATGAGAATTGAAGATATTAATATAACAACCAACAATGTGGAGAAAGACCAAGAACGCACGCATGCTTGGAAAAAGAAAATTATTTAATAATATATTAGATATGATTTTATTTTATCTTAATTTCTAAATGCCATATTATGTGTATGGCTCAGTGTACTTATAAGATAAAACAAGAGTTAAAAATCAATTAAAAGGTGGAGGACCATGAAATGAAGTTGAAAAAGAACAACCACCCTAGAAAATGAACCTTTTTTATAACGAGTAATGTAAAATGTGAACCTTTCTTATAATGATAATGTGTTATACTAATGTACATGTACTTATGACTAATGTTAATGTACATGTACTTATGACTAATGTTAATGTGTTATACTAATGTTAATGTACATGCACATATGAGCTTATGAGTAATGTTAATGTACATGAAAGTACATGAGGTTACAAATAATTTAAGAGATTATAATAACATAAGTTTTGTATGTTCTATGTTTGGTCAATGGATGCAAATTACATAATTATAATTTGTGTGAATATTTTTTAATTTTCGCAATAATCATTCAAATTTAATAATAATAATTTAAAACATAGGAATATTTGATGATTGTTTTTTATTTATTTATTTATTAATAATGGAATAAATTAAAAAAAAAAGGTAACAATAAAATAAATTAGAAAATGTGCCAAGAACTTAACTCCTTGTTTGTGAGGAGGGGGATGACAAGTTAGAGTTTACAATGGGAGAAAACATGCATAGAGAACCCTTTAGCTATTTTCAACTAGAGTTATTTGTTAAGAACACATTCTATGGTATAGTATTGTGTTCTAGTACTCATAGTTCTAAGTGTTGATACTGAGAGGGGGTGAATCAATATCAAGTACAATTTAAAAAAAAAAATCAACTTATACTTCAACCAGATTATATATTCAATTATATTCAATGAGCAATGAACAATAGTATAAGAGTTACACCAATACTCCACAATACACCATGCACAATATATGAGAAATAACCAACAATTATTGTTCAAGGGAAGTAATGACTTCCAAAGGTAGCTACAACTTTCAAATATAAAGGGAGGGATAAACCTCCAAAAGGAAGATACAATCCTCCAATATCAAGAGAGGGTTGACCTCTCCATCCTTGCCCCTTCCTTCCACCCAAGAATATATGAGAGATAATAAAACTTTACATTAAATTATCACCATCAACCAACCATCACATAGAACCTAATAATGCTTCCTGAGACTTCTTCAACTTCTGCAATTCTTCACTTCTTAGAATACTTTGATCCTGTAGATAATATAACTCAATGTATTCTCTGAAACTCCTCCAAGTTTCACTCCTTGAATCCTCCCAGAAAAGGAGTTATAGAGAAAATGGTAGACCTTATTCAATTTTGGTTTATTCAAGAGAGCAAACTTGTACAACATGCCCCACGCTCAATATTTAACATAATATTATGAAATTCGTACACAAGAAACTACAGCCCGTACTATTTCCAATTCAATTGGTCTCACTTCATTTGGATTCTCTATGAAGACGTTATGATTGTTTTACCCGGAACACATGTTTATGAATAGCTTCAGGACTAGTCAAAAACCCTATCTTCCACAGAGTGTATCTCCAAAATTATAGCAAATAAAGAGCTGAAATTTTTACCACTGGTACCTAGATATGTCTTCTCAATATCATACAAATTTCACCATTTGAATCGTTCTAGAAACAAAGTTATAGCAAAAATGGTAAGATGACATGTAAACAACATACCTTAGAACACATCACCAAAAGACTTCATCCTCCCTTGAAATTCGGCCTTCTTTACTTCAGATTTCCTCTAAAATTCGACTTATATCTCCTTGTTCATTAACAAACTTGTGTGATGAAAAACGAATGTATATTGAGATGTATTTATACCCTTTATGTCACTTTATTTTAACATTAGGGCCGACTTGATAGTTTCTTATTTTGTAATTCTTTTCTTTAATTATCTTTAGGGCCGACCTGTACTTCCTTCTTCAATTCACTTTGTCATCTTCAAAAATTCATTTCTCCTCAACCATGAGGATCCACATGACATGATACCTACCACCGGAAACAACATGATGTATACTATCCATCCATGGGTGTTGTATTTGCATGTGCACTGTCCTTCATGTCCAAATAATTTAATCAATCTTGGGGTCCAAACCAATGACTAGGGTTGACATCAATGACAATAACCAATCTTCCAACAATCTCCCCCTTTGTCATTGATGGAAACACTCATGCTCCCCCTGTCATCATGATCCCAATTTCTCTCCCCCTTTGACATCAATGGCAAAGGGTGGGGTTGCTCCCCCTGAGTTCAATGGCATAAGGTGGCCTTCTTATTTGGGGTTGCTCCCCATGAACATGCGGCACTCAATAATATTTCATCCTTATTTTTGGTCTTTGAGACTTTTTCTTCCTTGGAATCCTTTTGTGTGGCTTATGTCTTCTCTCTCTTCTTCATGTCTAGGATGTATATGTTGTTCAGTCTTCTTGTTTCAGTTGCAACCAATCTTCCTAAGTTATTTTCTCTGATTTTACATTTTTGGGAGTCAAACGTAAGAGTGTATCCTTGATCACATATTTTGCTGACACTGAGGGGATTATGCTTCAGATCTTCAACCAATAGGACTTTTCCTACTTTTACATTTTCACTTCCAAGCTTTACAATTCCTTTTCCAAGTATTTTGGTAGATGAGTCATCTCCAAATGCAACATTTCCACCCGTTTTCTTCACGCTGACAAATTTTCTTTGATCTTCGGTCATATGAGAAGAGCACCCACTGTCTGTGAACCATTCATCTTCTTATTTGCATTCTTTAGCGACCAATGCTATTCAACAGTTTTCATTGTGTGGAATTTCTTTCCTTTTCCATGTTGTAGTTTGTATAGGGACACTTGACATAAGATTATCTTCCTTCATCTCTCTGCAATCTTGTGCTTTGTGACCAATATTATTGCACTTGTAGGATACAATATTTTGATCCATTAATGGGTCAAATGGATTATAATTTCTATTGACAGGTCTACGAACATTTTCATATCTACTATTTGCATCATTCATGTATCTT
>JASDQU010301566.1:3391-13969 GCA_032191745.1 Picea mariana
CACATCAGATCAAGCAGTAGCCCATTTGCTTCTTCAGTTTTCTTAGTTCTGAAGAAGGATGGCACCATGAGGATGTGCAATGATTACCGAGCCTTGAACAAGAAAACCATCAAGAACTAGTACCCTATCCCACGCATTGACGAGTTGATAGATGAACTGCATGGGGCAATTTTCTTCTCAAAAATTGATCTACACTCTGGATATCATCATATCATCATCCGATAGGAGGACATAGAGAAGATGACATTTCGATGTCATTTTGGACACTTCGAGTTCTTGGTTATGCCATTTGGGCTAACCAATGCACCCGCTACATTCCAGTATTACATGAACCATATATTCAGGGATCAGTTAAGAAAATCAGTCTTGGTTTTCTTCGACAACATATTGATCTATAACTGGTCATGGCAAGAGCATATGAGGCACCTGGATGAGGTATTGAGCATCATGGAGGAACAATCATTATATGCCAAAGATTCCAAGTGTGAGTTCGGTATGACAGAATTTCTTTACTTATGCCACATCATCAGTGCACAGGGGGTATAGGTGCACCAAGAGAAGATCAGGGCCATTCTGGATTGGTCGATGCCCAAGAACGTGATAGAATTAAGGAGTTTCTTTGGGTTGTGCAGCTATTACAGGCGGTTTGTCGGGGGTTTTTCTCAACATGGAGAACCGCTGATAAATCTTACCAAGCATGGGGCCTTCATATGGACCGAGAAATCATAGGAAGCCTTTGATCACATGAAGGAATTCATGGGCTCTTGTCCAGTGTTGGCACTGCCAGACTTCACCTTGCCATTTGTATTAGAGTGTGACACATCTGGTGAAGGGATCGGTGCAGTTTTGATGCAGGGAGGACACCCCATTGTATTTTAGAGCCAAAAGCTTAGTCAACATGAGAGGTTGTACTCCATTTATGACAAGGAAATGTTGGCAATCATGCATGCCTTGACCAAGTTCATACAATATTTCGTGGGCAGCAAATTCGTGGTCAAGACCGATCACAACAATTTGAAGTATTTCCTTGAGCAGAGGGACCTCAGTGAGCGCCAAAAGAAATGGGTGAAGAAGGTACAGGAATTCGACTTTGAAATAGAGTATGTCAAGGGGAAGAATAACATTGTGGTCGATGCACTATCGAGGAGACCTGCAACATGTTCTTTGATGGATATTTCAGCAGATTGGAAATCCCACTTGTTAGTGGAATATTCCAAGAACAAGTTCGCTTGTGAGGTGATGGATGGGAAAATACAGGATGACTAGTATAGGGTCATTGACGATGTCATATTTTACAAGTATAGAGTCTACTTGGTGCCATATTCAGGGCTTAAGAAGAATATCCTCACCATAGTTCATGATTGACCTCTAGCAGGCCATCAAGGGTTTTTCAAAACCTACAGATAGATCAGAGAGAGGTTCTCATGGAAGGGTCTCAAACAAGAAATTATGAGACACCTCAGTGAGTGTGTGACTTGCTAGCAGAACAAGTCAGAGCATGATCTTCCAGCAGGGCTACTTCAGCCACTCCCCATTCCAAAGCAGAAATGGGAGAGTATATCTATGGACTTCATCATCGGTCTACCCAAGGTATAGGGTAAGGACTGTATCTATGTAGTGGTCAACGGATTGACCAAGTTTTCTCACTTCTGCGCCATACCGATAGAGTACAACGTAGTTCAGGTAGCCGAGATTTTCTTCAGGGAGGTCTTCAAACTTCATGGGTTGCCAAAGAACATTGTTAGTGACAGGGAGAGTCGGTTCATAGGAACACTTTGCAGAGAGTTGTTTCGGTTGGTGGGGACAGAGTTGACACCTGGCACCAGCTATCACCCTCAAATAGATGGGAAGATCGAGATTGTCAACAAGTGGGTTGAAGGGTATTTGAGGAACTATGTAGGAGGACAACAAAGAACATGGGTAAATTGGTTACATTTAAGAGAACATTGCTACAACACCACCTTCCACATGTCCATTGGTATGACACCCTTCCGAGAATTTTATGGATATGATGCTCCCCACTTTGGTAGACTTAGTCTTCAGGGAGAGAAGAGCTCCCAAGGCCAAGGATTGGATCATAGAGAGTCAGGAGATTCTCAAGTTGTTGAAAGAGAACCTGTAGACGGTGCAAAATCGACAGAAGATAAGTGCAAAAAGGCATAGGATAGAGCACAAATTTGAGGTTGGATATTTGGTTTTCTTGAGACTCCAACCCTATAGACAGTCATCTCTGAAGAAGAGTGGGGCCAAGAAGCTCAAGCCCATATTTTATGGTCCTTACAGGATTATGCGCCAAGTAGGCGAGGTTTCTTACGAGCTAGAACTTCCAGAGGGGAGCAAGATTCATAACGTGTTCCATGTGTCTTGCCTCAAAAAGGCAGTGGGACAATTCATTAACACATCAAAGGAGCTTCCCCCATTGGATGAGGAGGGATAGTTGGAGTTAGTTCCAGAGGATGTTTTGGAGTTCTGGGAAGAGAAACTAAGGAGAAGGGTCATCAGAGAGTGTTTGATTAGATGGAGAGGGCTTCCAGTAGAGGATGTTACTTGGGAGAGAGAACATGTGTTGCAGCACCTTGGACTAGTATTGCTTGAGGACAAGCAATTTCGGGAAGGGAGGACTATAATGTCCCTTTCCAAATAGGAGCTCCAGAAGAGAAGGCTCAATGGTCTAAACTGCCTCGTTAGACTATATCCAGGGCCGAAGAGAGGTAAACAGGGTTACTAGAGGTCACTCCAGTCATAGGTTTTATATTCAGAAAGTGACATTGAGATAAAAAGGGTTAAAATCGCTATTAAGTCATTATGAGCTAAAAATAGAAGTCAATAGTGAATTAGGGTTTCAACATTGATTCAGGGTTTTGGAAGTCAACAACGAATTAGGGTTTCAGCATGATTTAGGGTTTTGGAAATCAACAATGAATCAGGGTTTCAGCATGATTTAGGGTTTTGGAAATCTATAAAAGAAGGGTCAGTGACCTAATTCATCATTATGTAGATTATGACTTGTCGTTGAGGAGAAGAGGTGCATCTCAGGAGAGATAGTTCAGTGTATTCTAGGAGGAAGACACGAGTTGGTTGATTTTGGTCTTGAAAGACACACCCTATTCACTGGGAAGATCATCCAGGTCTTCCATCATTCTTCATTTATTCCGCAGTGCTCCCATATTTCGGGTATTATCTTTTAGTTGCTTATTTGTATTCTGGCTAAGATCCTTTTTTCTTTTGATCTAATTGAGCGGTGTTATTTTATTCAGCCATAGTTGCTTATTTGTATTCTAGCTAAGATCCTTTGTCTATTGATCTAGTCGAGTATTGTCAGTTTATTCAGCCGCATTCGACCATTTTGTAATCCACAGAGATATCATAATACAAACTTTGCAGTCCTTTGTCGCATTTATTATTTGTATGATCATTTATATGCTCTAAACCTTTGATCTTATACACACATTAGCAGCATTTCCTAGACTAGCCAAATCGGGAACATTAGAATAATTCATGTGATCGTTGCTTCCAGTTCTCCATTCTTGTGTCAGAGTCTGAAGGACAAGAAATAATACTCCTCTAACTCAGCATCCCATCTGCAGTTGGGTTGATATAATCCTCTTCGTGGGTGGTAGTTCTATATAACTAATTTACATGTTCTGTAATAAAATTTTCTATTGAAGGTTCCACATACCATCCTCCTTCTGAGGGATCCAATCACACAATAACTTTGTACTCTCTTGATTCAAATATCATCTTCCTTGTCTTCAAATTAATAATAGTTTGGCTATCAAAATCCCAATCCAGACCCAACAATGTTGGATATAGCGAAGTATTATCTACTATGTCAATGACTTCAAAGTATGTCATGGTGTGCACACCATCTAGATCTACTGGAATCCATTTCAATCTTCCAATTGGCACCACTTCATGATGATTTTCTAACTTCAGTTGGATTGGTGAATACCCCAATGTTGGTTCTCCCATAGCTTCTCATGTCTTCTTTGTCAGAATGTTGAATTCAAGCCCTAGGTTTAGTATAATATCCCCCATATTTAAATCTACAATGTTTTCATTCAACCTAAATTCCATTCTTTTGTTCTCCTCTTATGAACTTCATTCACTATATTTACCCCTTCTTCCCCAGAATTATACTTTTCTAACAGACTCTACAGTACTTGTAAGGAATTTTTATCATTCATAAATTTTACACATGATCCAAAAAAAATTTTTAAGTTACTTGATTTCTTTGAAGACTACTCTTTGTCGATCTGATCAAATAATGGAGACATGCCATACATTGGTATATAATCTACTGAATTTTTTCCTGAAGTAGACACAATATTTTCTTTCAGAATCTCCTGTCTAGCCTCTTTGAATATCTATTTTTCTTTGTGGGCATCAAACTTCTATTCACGAGTTATATTCTTTCTAACCCACTGGTACTAATCTTGATCATTCTTTGTTGCATCTTCCCCTGTCTTGGATCCACCTCTAGTAACTATGTTAATATTTTTCCCATCATCTTTTCTGTTTTCTACAACAGTCTATTGCACATTCTCATTGTTCTAGTTCCTCTTGTCCTGATCTTCACCAAAAGTGTCGGACAATCTTCAGCCTCATGGTCTACTACATACATTTCGCAGGTTGTTGTGAACAGTCTCTTGCATAGTTCTTAGGTTTCTGACAATTGTGACAAACTACTGGTCCTCTACCTCCTCCAAAACCTCTTCCTCCTCATCCTTTGAAGCCTCATCTATTACCCTTATTATCTCCACACAATGTATTATACTGAGGTCCTTGATTGTACTATAGTTGCGCATGATTGTACTGTGGTGTCATTGGACATTGTTGTGTGTTGTTATACTGTGATGGTGCTCCAAATTGTTGTGCATTGTTGTACTATGGTTGGTCTTGAAACTTCTATGCAATATTACACTGTGGTTGTTGTGCATTGTTATATTGTGGTTTCTACGCAATTTGTGCTATGATTAACTCATCCTGCACCCTATATGCATATGATGTCCTCTCCTTCATTATTTCCAAGGTTCTACAGTCCTTATCTTCGTGTCCAACTAACTTGCAAAAATTATAAAATGTACTCTTTAGTATTACCTGATACTTCTGCATCATGGGACAATGATAAGGATCATGCCCATGTGTTTTTCATATCTCACACTATGGTACTCCTGACGATAACATATTTGGCATCCCTATTCCGATATATTTCGCAAAGCTTGGACACTCGTTCTTATGATGGCCTTATGTTCTACAAAATGTGCACTATACATATTCCCTCTTTTCCTTTCCTTTATTATGATTAACTGAAATGTTAAGTTCTTCAAGTCTTCTCTCATCTCTTCCATGGCTGGATATGTATGCTTATATTGATTTTCATCTAACTGCAATGTTGCGTGCAAGGCCTCGGCCTGGGTTTGGAACTTTTGTTGTCTCAAAGGGTACTTCAAATGTGCCAACAAAGAGTTAACAAATAAGTGTATATGTAGCATATCAATAATAGGGTACTTAAACTTACCTTTTAGCCTCTTCACCTTTTGGTCCACCTCCTAGATTGATTCTCCTGGCTTCTGCTTAATATTTATAATTTCATTCATAAACTAAACCTCGAAACTTTGTTTTTTGAAATTCATTGATTAATTGCCTCTTCACCTCAACTACAATTGTGGGTGCTCCTGTTGGGTTTCTTACTACGAGACTCATGTACCAGTCTAATTTGTGGTATTTGAATGTGATTTCCAACTGCTCAAACTTTGTATCCTCATCTGTAATCTTCGTAGCTTCCCATATCTTCTCGCAAATAAACAAATGATTTTCTGGGTCCTTTGAACCTTATCCTTGGAACTATGGTAAACTAATAGTTGGATCGTGTCCTTCCATTGTGAATTTTTTTGTACTCACACCTCCACGTGGTGTAGATAGTTGACTACTACTTTTTGAACTGACACTTTTGCTTGAGTTTCCATTGGACCCACGTTCTATAAAAATCCTTCTACCACTAATCACTTGTTGGTTAACCAATTTTTCTTCCTCAGATGTCTTAGTCATACATGGGGTTGTGGGTTCCACAGTAATTCGGATCTGAAATGGAGAGCCTTCTTCTTCACCGGACCCCCGACCTCTGGTTTTCCTCTCATATGTGTTGCACAAGATTTTCACAATATTCCCTATCATATGGATATCCTGTACCTGTTCCTCATCACTATCTACTCCCTCTCTCTCAACTACTTCCCTCCTTTTAATATTGATCTTATACTAGTAGGGTCATTCGTTGTGCGTCACTTATGCTTTCCTTATTATTTCCCTACCATGTTCCTCATCCATCATTATGGGGTCCATTTCTTCCTCCTTCTGGCCTCTGTCTATATCTGTCTCCATATCTCATATCTTACTTAGTGCTTCCTCCATCTCCCCCATGCACACAGAGTGATTCAACTGTATGATTCCACGGTCATCACACCTTTATGACGTTATAATATCTTAATTGACATGTAAATATACTTGATGTACCTCCCTCTAGGTCCCTTCAAAAAATCCTTCTCTACAGCAGTATATGACTTCACTGTATCAATTGCAATTTCAGTAATAAACCCCACAACAATATCATCTAACCAAAAATATACTACATGCATGAATTTATTATTAACCCTTTCCAGTCGCCCAATGTTCTCAACATTCCACTCTACTAGCCTAATCCAATTAGTCAGATGGGTATCCCTCAACCTCAATATCCACTCCTTTAATAACTCTGGAAAATAACATAAATATGCCTCATGCAAATCAGTAAACACATACGTTTGTAGATATCGACGTGATGTTTATATGGAACTTATGCTATCTTTCTGCACAAACTCTAACTTCTTTGTCTCCAACCATTTTTCAATCTCTTTCTTTCTAGGGTTCCATGGCCTAAACATTACTTTCTACCACCGCATCTTCTCCACCAAATCCACTCCAGGCTATTCTTCTGAGTTCCAACCGACAACAGAACCATTTTTTGGATGTATGGGTTGGCCCAGGTTCTAGCCTAGTTTTTCAAAAAAACCTAGTCATCGTCGGCCCTTTTGGTAAACCAAAAGGCTACACCACTCACAAAGTTCACAACATAGTCTCACCCGAGATGGATTATGGGTGACTACATGAACCATATGTTTGCAGTCATGTAAGGGATTGGGGATGTTCCTTTTAGTTCTACATCTATTTTAACATGCATCATGCCATATACTTCATTCACATAATTTTATCATTTAGTTCATTCTGCATTATCAGGACTGTGCACTAAAAGATACTAGTCTAACTATTCATTTGTAATTGAAAAAACAACAAAAAACCATTTAGACACATTGCAACACAATATTTTACCGTGGTTCACCTTCCTGGGCTACGTCCACAAAGATAGCCTAATTTATTCATTCTTCATTAAAATAGTGTTGTGCACATTACATCATGAGTTTACGATTGGTGAGGCTAACCAATGTCACACCAAGCTCCACAGCTTGCGACCTGACCCTCAATTACATTCCAAAACTGACTCCATATCAGCTATGCATCTCTCAACAACACAAAGACTTAGGCTCAGACTAAAAAAGATACTTAAGTACTTTTCTCATGTAATTTATACTCCAAGCTAAGATCTAATATGCCTCCAACTATCGCATACATCTTCTATTTATACAAAAAGGTGGGGTAAAACCCTTACATTATGACTCAAAAACCATAATTTTTTTGTTGCGCTGAACCCCAAAATTTCCCGCTCTGAAAATTATGATGCTTGGAAATAATACATCCTCCACATACTCCATTTGGGGGATCAATTGAAGGTCTACTAGCAATCACATTGTGTTTTTCCATTAGGTTTAGCCTTTCAAAAATTTCGATGTTCAAGTCATTAATGCCACAATTTTCTTTGATCATTGGTGTGGGCTATGAGTGAATTTAGTTTAATCCCTTTCTTAGGAAGGTTATATAAATTATATAGTCAATCCTTTGATTCCAAGAAACCCTTAATGAAAACAACGAATTTGTTCTTCGTTGTCCTTTACAAAAAATGAATTTGGCCAGAACTCTACTTTATTGGTAGTCTACATTAGTTGTGATATGGATAATAGATTTAGAATTAGACTAGGTACATGATAGACATCAATGATCACACTTTTTTTCCTTATATATTAATTTAATTAAGACAAGAGAAAATCATCCTTACCCATGTTATGGGTTGAACTAGATTTGATTATCCATTCACTCTGAGAAGTATTAGAATCCATGGCATGAGAAGTACTAAGAGAAAATGTATAATTATTTTCCTTACCTTCTAAAATTCAACATTATAGGTTGGTTGATATTCCATTAAACATGTCTTCTTTAGGTTTGTTTACCTTCTCCTCTACATCCTTGGTATTCTACAAAGAAACCTTCTCCTTATGTCCCAATTTCTTGCAATAGTCACTGGTCTTCTTCATTCTAGATCTTTCTTAGTAGAATTCTAATCACAAGTTTTCTTCTTATCAATATAGTGAGTCTGGTAACACTCCTTATCTTGTTCACCTATTTCTCTATAGTTCTCTTGTTCTCTTCCCTTTAGAAAATGGGCTTGTTTCTTGACCTCAAGTTTCCCTTCATCAAATAGTTTCTCTCATGCCTTAATAAGTAATCTAAAAAAATATATTTAATGCTATAATCCTTACCATCATATTTCCTAGAGGTTTGAATAGCAAAAAATTTCGAACAAAATGGATCATATCGAGTCTTCAAATTCATAATGTTTGGTTCAATGGGATAATCATTTTTCTTTGAAAAGTCTTTTTCGCATTCAACCAATTTCAGCTAAAGTTCCTTCATCTTCAATTCTTTCATAAGAGAGTGGATCCAAATAGATAAACTCTTTCTCAATCCCCTTAACCTAACATTCACTTATTTTAAACAATAGACTTTCTAGCTTCTTCTATACAATATTCAAGAATCCAATCCTTTGTATATGGAATTGAATTTTCCTATATATTTGGATAATTACAACTCCTACAACCTCATGTTGTTGGGTATGTGTTATATTCTTTGCATGTTTGTGTGTGGGCGCGTCAGATTCGACAACTACGTCTGATTATCCCTCTAGTAGTGATGTTTGTGTCATGTGCGTCGAGCGCTTCCTACAAGGGTCCTAGGGGGGGACAGGTATGCCCCCCCCTGGTTATGCGCAATATTCGGGGCAGTGCCCCAAAATTTTTTTGGTTGGTTTTTTCTATTGTAGCGGTTTTCTAAATTAATCCCAGATTAAGGAATTAGGTCTTTGGTATCTACGAAATACCTAAAAACATTGTATATATTGTATGGTGAATGGTGAAATTCGATATAATGAATATAAGAGAGGTTTTCCTTGGTTGAGGGTTTCCGGTATAAATCTTTGTGTACTATGTGTATGAGCCATTGATTAATTTATGTTTTTCTTAAGAATCTATATGTGGTATCAGAGCTCATTTTTGGCTTTAGAGGGACACCTTTGTTGTTGAGGGTTTGGCTCGGTCTTGATAGATCAAGTTTATCTTGGGTCTGTGATAAACCTGGGTTTAGTGGAAGCTTTTGCAGTGGTTATTCAAGTGTATAAAGAGGAATGGAAAACTTTTCTAGAATTGAAATAGAGAAGTTAAATGGTAAAAAGTTTGAGCTATGGAAGCTGAAGATGGAGGGCCTTATTGTAGAAAAATAACAATTGATCGTTGTGGATCCTGGTACACAACCTACTGGTATGCACTCTACTGGAACACAAATGATTGGTACACAACCTACTAGTACACAAACTATTGGTACACCACCCACTGGTATGTCGAAGGAAGATTGGGAGAAGTTGGACAGAAGAGCAAGGAGTATTTTTCGACTCTGCCTAGTAGATTCAGTGTTGTTGAATATCTCACGAGAATATACAACCAAGGAACCATAGGATAAGTTAGGGAATTTGTATCAATCAAAGTCCCTGGTAAACAAGTTGTTTCTTCAAAAGAAGTTGAATCATCTTAGGATGGAAGATGGAGATTATGTGACAAAACATCTAAATGCCTTTAATACTCTGGTAAGTCAACTCGTATATGTTAATATTACGATTGCAGAAGAATATAAGTGTATTACTTTGTTATGTTCTTTACCAGACTCTTGGGATAATCTGTTTGTAGAAATTGATAGTACCACTTAATCTACATTGAAGTATGAGGATGTAGTTTCATCTTTGTTATATGAAGAGATGAGGCAGAAAATCATGGATGGTCATAGCACATATGCTTTATTTGTAAGAGGTCGTACCCAAGATAGGAATCCTGGTAAGTATTCAGGGGGGAGATCTAAATCTACAGGTAGATCTAAGTCTTTGGGAAAATATTTGAGGAAATGTTGGAAGTGTGGTAAAACATGGAATTATAAGAAAGATTGCTAGTCTAATAAGGTTGAAAAACCAAAGGGATCTGATAGTACCTCTTCCACAGAGGCGAAAGCCTCCACTGAAGAAGGAGGTGATATTTACCTGGCATCTACAGGTACATATGCATACCATGATGTATGGTTGATCGACTCAGGTGCATCATACCATATGAC
>JASDQU010301572.1:0-13845 GCA_032191745.1 Picea mariana
GAATAAAATAATTAGAGGTGTGACTCTAAATAGGTTGCTAAAATAATTAGAGGTGTGACTCTAAATAGGTTGCTAGTTTTCTCGGCTTGGGTTTCTAGGGTAAAATCTCTATGTAATGTGTGTGTGCCATTATATCTTTTATGTTTTATTAATAATCTATTTGTAGTAATTTATTGTAAAAGGTTAAAATATACAAATTATAGGAGGGAACTTGAACTTGACCCCGCACAAAAGGGAAATTTGGTGGACATCATCTCGTGAAGATAGATTAACAGACTTTAACAATTTATTTGATTTGGTAGGTCTAATCAATGTTGATCCGATCAAACTTAGGCTGACTTGGTGCAACAGCAGGTCTAGGGAAGTACCAATGGAAAAGAGACTTGATCATTTTCTTATCGACTCCTCATTTACATAATTCGGTGGTAGGTATAAATCATGGATTGGTTCCATCAGAGGATTTGATCATTTTCCCATATTTATAGAATTTGCATATGTGGAGGATAAGCTCGGGACCCCCTTCAAATATATCCCTAGCTGGTTCAAAGGAGAATATTTTAAAGCTTTGGTAAGGAAGAATTGGACACGCATCAATCCTTCCTTAGGCTCAAATGCATGTGCACAATTCTATGTTACTTTGAAGACCGTAAAGGACAAATTCACTACTTGGGTAGGGATTCATTATCACAGTATGATTCCAATATTGAAGCAATTGAACAAGGTTTACGTATGATGGAAGGAGATTTATACTAGGGTCTACATAGTTTGGAAGATCTAAAAAAACTAAGGGAGATGGAGGTTGAAAGAACAAAACTTCTTCTCAACAAGGAATTAGATTGGCATATAAAACGTAGAGCCATCTGGTTGGAAGTTGGAGACCAAAACACCAAATTATTTCATAATTTTGCTAACCACAGGAACAATCATAATACTATCTAAGAACTATTGGATCATGATGGTGGTAAAATAAGAGGATTTAGGGATCTAGTGGATCTTGGTGTTCGACATTTTTCAAGGTTGTTTGAAGAGCCAAGAGAAGCCAATATTGAGGAGATTATCAAAGTAGTCTCCTACTTTCCCTGGATGTTCTTTTTTTTTGTAATATAGAAATTTATGTTACCTTCCTGAGTTAAGAATTACAACACAGATCAATAACACTAGTTTAGAGGCTGCCAACAAAGGAAACCAACCCCTCCACTAGGTCTTGATTTTTTAAAAAACTTTTCCCAAAAAAATAAAAACATTCAACATTATAGAGTTTGGACCATATTTGACATAACTAAAACGATGGACAGCTAAAACTAGTGAACAATAATATCTCGCTAGCCATGCATAAATATAGAAAATAAAAAATAGACAAGTAATAAGACTTATTTGCCATTGGTTCCTCTTGGAGAAGCCTACATGGAAGAGCTGGGCCATTCTGGGATCATAACTTATTGGAGAAGATTTTCCTGGCCATGCCACTGATGCATATCGTCTAATCCAAATTCCAACAACCACTCAAGATTTTTATCCATCGACTCTTGCCTAAGTTTTTGTTCCTCATTGTCTCTCCTGAGTTTAATGATAAGCTGACGCTAGTCATCCGAGAATCTGGCTAGATGACGCAGATTTGTCTTCAAGTTTGAACCATTCCCTTCCTCACGATTGTGAGAGATAAGAACAAAGGATGGGGAAGGATTGATGCTCAACTCCCTCACCTTGGCAACTACATCAAGAACAAAAGGACCAGGTATCATGGCGAAGAATTTTTGGTGCAAGGAACCACTGCTATCAACACATGTCTATGGTGAAGTACTATGGCGATGACCTTTGAAACCAGATAAGATCCCTCTAGCATGATGCAGTTTCCCCTGTTCATGAGGCATGAAGCCATAACAAATCCCATAGAGAATAATCCAGGAGAAAAGAAAAATAAATTGCAGGGAGGAGACTAGAGGCTCGACAGGGTAGGGGAGAGCAAAGCGAGGGGGAAAAGTGGCATGCCAAAATAAATTTCCTCCATTGATGCAAGTCCCCATGATAGAATCCAAATCCTTAACTATAACCTTCAATACTTTGTGCAATACTGTCATGAAACCCACATCACTCCTACGGGTGAAAACCATTATTGTATCCTACAGAGATGGATTGTAAGCACGGTATGAATGGGGTTGAATTTGTTGTGACAACCATTGACCTCAGGAGAAATAAAGAGTGTCGAGAGTCAACACATGTATATGGTCTAATCATGCAATTAAATGTCAAGGTGACACCCCATCCAAGGAGGATCCCTTCAACTGCACTGTTTCGGAGCATTCTAAGAACAATGGATGAGCAGGAGTTTGGGATACATCACAGACCAGATCAAGATCATGACATTCGATCCTAGCATTAGTCATCTTGTTTTCCACTTTGTTTACCTCATGATGAACATGACCTGGGATGAGGACCAAGTTGGGAAGGAGCAGGGATTTGAGGTGTTCAAGGTTACTTAAAAGTCTCCAGCTAGGGGAGGTTTTGGCAGGTTCAGACCCATTCAGAAGTTTTGTAAATAGAGAAAGAATGACTCGAGAATCCCCTTCTACTATGAGCTTCTGATATCCAAATTGGGAAACAACTTGAAGACCTTTAATTAAGGCCCACAACTTCACTGAGTTTTTTGTGTCATATTCTAAGCTTCTAGCCAAGATATTAAAGCTATGACCATTTTCATTTTTGAATACAAATATGAATCTTGTTGGTCCTAGATTACCTTTGGGGGCACCATCAAAGTTGAGCTTCATAAAACCTTCTCGGGGCCAACTCCATGAAGTAGGACTACTCACCGTAGGAGGGAAATTATGAACAAAGATGGGAATGGAGATAGGATTAATGTCCCAACTATGGAGGATGGCCCTTCCATGAGGATCACAATCTAGATCTTCTGAGGTCCAAGATTGGATGTAGATTGTTTCTTTAATGTTTTCATGAATTTTAGACCAACTTTGAGCTTAAGAAGAAATTTCATCCCTGAATATTCTTCGATTTATTTCTTTCCAAAGCTTTCATACAACAAACTCAGGAAGCAATTGTCATATACAATTTATGATTAGGTTTTTGAATGCTTGGACTCACCATCTTTCAATGGTGATTATGACATTGTTTTGATGACAATCATAGGTTCGCATTGTTTGTGCCACTTGGTCCCATATAAGCGAACTGAAAGGACATTGATTGAGGAGATGCTTTGTTGTTTCTTCTTGATTCAGACATAGAGGGCATATGTATGGGCTTGTGAATCTTGTTTTTAAAAGATTGTCCCGGGTTAGAATACTGTTCTGAGCCAACAACCATAGAAACAAACTCACTTTGGGCCATACGCGGGATTTCAAAATTTTACCCCATATATCATCCTTTGTCAAAAGGTGAAACTGGGCTTTGATTGTAGAAGCTTCTTTAATGGAAAATACCCCCTAAGTATAGTGACTCGAATGAAGAATGTTTGGTCCATGTCGAATATAAACTCTTCTGAGAGTTGATTCCTTATTCCATGAGACCAAAACACATTCTAAGGGAAGTTCAAGGTCCCGATGACATATCTTCCATTCTCTCCATGGTAGATGAGAGGAGGTCTCCTTCCAAAATTCCTTAACCCTTGAGCCTTCTCTGTTTCATATGAGCAGGTGAATCCCATGCATGTTGACTTTGAGTTGCAGTGATTGTAATTGCTGCCAAGAATCTGTCTGGAAGAGCGCACTTTGACCATCTCTAACTTCCCAAAGGCATGTTCATGTACAAAGGTTATGTTATTCCAAGCCGCATTCCATATTAGAGATATAGAATGAGGCTCATTGAATCTTATCATCCTTGTTTTCTCGATGCATGTAGCATATTTTACCTCCATAGGTGAGTCCAAAGGTCATTTGGGTGTGTCAACCTCCTCCATAAGATCTTGGTTCCCATTACATCATTTATAATACAATGGTCTCTTAACCTAAGACCACCCAAATGTTTTGGTCTGCAGAGGTCCCCCCACTTCCTCCCTTCTTTGGTACCATGGCAGAAAAAATTTCTTTGAATATTGTGAATGGTTTTGAAAATGAATTTTGGCACAACTAAGTCAGAGAAAAGATAGATAGGGATGGCTTGAAGGATAAATTTCAGTAGGATAAGACAACCTGCAAGGTTTAGATAACAGAAAGTCTAGGAGCTAAGGTGATTATTTAGGGAGTCGATGAGGGGCTCCGGGGAACTATTATGCAAGGAATTATCAATAAGGGGAATACCTAAATATTTGGAAGGAAGGGAGCTCTGAGTGAAGCCAAGGATACGAGTGATATGGATTTGGATAGCTTCAGGGGTATTGAAAAAGAAAATTTGTGATTTCCTTGAGTTGATGGAGGTGACAAAGGAAACAATAAAATCATCAAGGATACTGCGAATTTTATTAGATTCCCTGGTAGTAGGAGACCCCATCATCATGGTATCGTCCACAAATTGACTATTAGAAAAAAGGGTTGAATGTTAGACAATGGGAGACCCTGGAGAGTGCAATCTGCAACTGAGGCTTTAATGTAGTGGCTTAGGCCTTGCACCATGATGACAAAAAGGAAGGGAGAGAGAGGATCCCCTTGCTGAATGCCTCTGGATGGGGTAAAGGTTTTAGAGGGGAATCCATTGAAAAGGATGGAAAAGAAGGTTGAAGAGGTGAGGTTGAGGACCTAATTGACCCAATCATTATTGAAACCAAAAGAAAGAAGAAGATATTTCATATATTTCTAGTTGAGCATGTCAAAATATTTTGATAAATCTAATTTGATCAACATTCTCGGGATGCGAGAAGATTTTAGAGAATGTATTACCTCGTGAGCTAGGTTTACACTATCTAAAGTATGTCTCCCCTCTACATAACCAGATTACTCATTGGAAATAATAAATAGGAGAAGGGACTTGATTATGAGAACCATTACCTTTGTGATGATCTTATATATAACATTGCAGAGAGCAATCAGCCTAAATTGTTTAGGATGTGAGACTCTTTCTTCCTTGCGAATTAAAGTGATGAAAGTTTCATTAAGCATTGGAAGGACTCCATGAAAGAAGCGTGAGTCCTCGACTGACTGCCATACCTCTTCACGAACCATTGGCTAGTAGTGGTGAAAGAATTTTATGGTAAAGTCGTCTGGACCAAGAGACTTCCATGTTGTCATTTCCTTCATTGCTTGGTCTACTTCCTCAATCATTATTGTCCTAAGGAGGGCAACGTTTTGATCATCAATGATGATGGAAGGGATGTGCCGGGTGATTTTGGATATAGCAATTGAGCGGTCATGACAGAGCTCTATAAGGAGATTTATATAGTAATTAATAAATTCATGTTCCATAGCTTCATGATCCAGTATTGATTGGCCTTGATCATTTTCCATTCGAGTGATCTGATTAATATGACGTCGCTAAATCATTAAACAGTGGAAAATTTTTGAGTTTTTCTCACCCTCCTTGAGCCATTGCACTCAGGATTTTTGACACCAAAGTATTTCTTCATCTATGTACTATTCATCCATTTGTTTCTTTAATACACTTTCTTTAGCCTGAAGTTGTTCAGAGCTACCTTGAAAAATGAGTTGGTTGGTTTTGTATCTCCTTCATTCACTGCTCTAGATCACATTGTTTCTGAAAGATGTTTCCAAAAACATTTTTGTTCCATTATCTTGGATGTTGTTTGAAGTTTTTTAACTTTTGTTGAAACCTATACATTAGGGTACCTCGAGAGACCACTGCATTTTACCACCAGGTGGGAGCATTCTCTTGAAATTTGGGGTATGATAGTTAGAACTTTTCAAGCCTAAAAGGCTTGCTTCAAGGTGAACCAGTAGTGTCTATCAAAAGTTTAATGGGCCAATGGTCAGATCTAGAAACTGGAAAAATGATATCCTCCATGAGAAGGCCATCTAACATTAGTGGCTCAAAGATTAGGAATCTGTCTAATTTACATGTTATTTGATGTGATCCTGATCTTCTATTTAACCATGTGTAGATTCCCTCCCTAAAATTTAGATCTATCAAATGGAGAGATTCAATTTTATTTCTGAAGTCCTCACTATCTTTGTCTAATATCCTAAGACCGCCACACTTCTCCACCAGAGATGTGATGAGGTTGAAGTCCCCACCTAGAATCCATCGCTTGTCTCCAACAAGATCACCCAGGTGAGTGAGGATTTCTAAAAAAAAACCTTTCTCCTGAATGGCTTGCGGGCCATAGGCATTGGCTATCACACCTGCTCTATCTATACCAATGGCTCTGTAAGAGGCTAAGATTGTCCATTTTTTAGAGTAAAAATCCTCCAATATTATTGTGGATGGGTTCCATAAGATGGTTGTTTTTCTCGTTGCCCCTCTAAAATCATTGAAAATATAATTTCTTTGCTTCAAACATCTACAGAGAATACTCTCAGCAGTCGTTTCTACACACTTTGTCTCTTGCAATAATAGAGTATATGGATTTTCAGCTATGATGTTATTTTGAAGGATCCACTACTTGGTCCTTCTGTTGAATCCTCTAATTTCCATGAAACAATCTTCATGATGAATGTGGGTTTTGGGGGGGGGGGGAGAAAATATCAGTGAGATTTTGAATCTTACCTGAGTTGACCATGTAGCTACCAATTTCCTAGATTAGCTTCTGGGTGGATTTTCTTCCTCTTTTTCCTCCCTCTTTTACTAGTTTGCATGGGTCCTTTTGCACATATGGGTGGATGCCAAGCCCACTACTATATCTGAAAGTCGCCCCAATAGAAGAATTTAAGAAAACTTTGTGTACCTTTCTTAGTTGTTTCGGAGGTGCTTGTGATAAGCCTCCTCCAATCGCACCAAGTCAATCTCGGTGAGCTCCTTTTCATACCATTCCATTTTTGTTTCTCCTCCCTCCTCCGATGCATGATCCTCTTCCAAGGGATCCTAAGAGGGCATGGGATAATATGCTCCAAGATGGACTTTGGAATTTCCTTAGCCTTTGCGTTACCTTTGTTCGAAATGGAAGGGACCCCATTAGAAGTCAATATTTTCAAGATATGATTAGGATCTCAAAAGAATTGCTAGTAGAAGGTACTGAAGGTGGCACAGCGGAGGATTTCTTCTGGTATTGGTGTCTCTTTCCTTGGACTTGAGAGAATCCGTTCTTAGATTTTTCTGGAATGGAAACCACTAAACGAGAAGGAGCATTGAGAGGGAAATCTCAGAACAAATGGTCGTGCTCATGAAATTTGCGATATCGGAAGGAAATGTGCTCATAATCTATAGTGTGTGCCCATTAAACATCCTAGTATTCATAATTTATAGATCCTAGAAATCTCTTGGAAATATTTGTATACACAAAAATACATGAATGCATAGGAGGTATAACGTCATTGTCATGTAGCCTCGACTGACTTAACATAGATACCCAGAGTATTTCCTATGCCTTCTAGGATTTCCCCAAGCCATAATTCTTGTGGGAGTGAGTACAGTCTAATCCATACATGGGCATAAGTAAAGTATTCCTTTTTCAGGATGAAATGCTCCGTCCAAAATCTTAAGTATAATCCTATTGAGTTGAAGAAATAGGGCTCATTTTCAAAGATTATATCCTTGTCTTCTAGGTTATGGAATATGACAATAAAAAAACCTTTTGATTCCAACTAAAGTTCATAGTGACCTTTGGGTTTCCACCAGGTATTGATCCACTTAGTAAGATCTTGTTCAAATGGCCATAGCCCCATAAATTTCCCAATGAGGGCATGGTATCTCATATATTGATGTTGTGATTCAACTCAAATTTAACTAACTACATACCTAGGGATTGCAGAAGCTTAAGGAATGCATTTGTCGAGTTCCATGCTCAAGCCACTTTTGGTTGAGAGGAATCTGCCTACACCTCCATTTATTTTCCTTTGCTAAGTTCTTCATGGTAGATCTAGTTTTTCATATGCAACGATGGATCAAATGACGATCGTGCACTCTGGGATCCTGTAGAATCACCCGCTATCACATTTTAGTGGGAGGGGGATTGCACCACCTCATCACCATCCATCAAATAAGGACCATACACACTTTAGGGAGAAGGGTTGGTCGATCTTAGAGAGGTATCATGTCTCTCAAAAACCCTAGGTTTTCAGGTGCATCAGAAAACCCTAGTAGAGTTGCTTTTGTTTGAATGATTCGTGTATCCTTTTTGAAATATGTTAACACCAACCATAATTCTACTTTCCCTGGATGGTTACTAAGGAAGTTAATGTTGATTTTTTTAGGGTTGTTTCAAAAGAAGAATTATTATGTGTCATGTCACTTTTCAAGAAGGACAAAATCCCAGGCCTGAATGGCTAGATAATTGAGTTTTTTCTTGACTTCTTTGAGCCTTTGGGTGATGTCATCTATTGCAGGTGGTGGAAGAGATAACGATTTATGGGAAGGTTCTAGGTAATTTTATTGCCTTAGTCCCCAAATTTGATATCCCTATCTCCTTCGATGACTTCAGACTGATTTATTTATGTAATCGCCTTTACAAGATCCTCTCCAAGATTCTTACTTACAGATTGAAACCCATCCTTTCAAATTTTATCTCACATGAACAATTTAGTTTTCTGGAGGGGCAGGTGATTCATGAAGCTATAGGAGCTGCATAAGAGGGTTTACACTCTATTAAGCTTTCCAATTTACCCGCTGTTATAGTCAAAATCGACCTCTCTAAGGCATATGATAGGGTGTCCTAGCCCTACATACATCTATTATTGATTCAGATTGGTTTGTTCTTACCTCTTGTTAAATGTATTATTTCATGTATTTGTAGTGCCTCCTTTTCCATGTTAATCAATGGTTCAACTTTGGGCTTCTTTTATACCTTCTATGGGTTTATGATTGTTGGCATTGCATGCAATTTGTAAGACCCTAGGTTCAAGTTATCTATGACCAACAAAACCCACTAGACACCCCCTTTTGGCATTACCTGCTTGCGCAGATGAAGTCTCACCCAAGGTATCTATTGGTACTACAATAACCAGGTTTCTACAGTAGTGAGGGAATGGGAGGTGATCATTCTATTCGTTCTTTACTTATCAGTTATGTGCGAATTACTATGTCCTTGTTCTCTAGTAGGTACTTAGTGATGTGAAATTCATACTATCATTATAGTCCAGATTATCACATAATCCATTGTTGTAACAATCATTATTATTGCACAATGATTAAACACAAGACATATCTTATATACTATGCATCTAGAAAGATTTCATAAGAAATCACATAAAATACATGTAACACAAGATTTAACGTGGTTCACCCAACTATGGGCTACGTCCACAACGACTGGCTTCTTTATTATGCATTTGTAATTGCTTCAGGCTTGCACATTGTACTTACAAATATATATCATGGTTACCTTTCTCTTCTACTAGCCTAGCTGCTTGGTAGTGCAAGACTCTCTCTCTCTCTCTGCATCATCTCTTACATCCATACATGGATTCCTCTCTTTTACAGACTAGAAAAGATAATCAGGAACAAAAACCCAATTGCCTCAGGAGGAACCCCTACTCTCCCAACCCCTTACATATTTATACATACAATCTAGGGCTTAAAACCCTACTTGATTCATCTCAAAAACCATATTACAATGCATGAATACTCCAGTTAACTGGTTGTTCGGGCTACTTTCTTCTACTTTTCCATCTACAGGTTGTTTTTGCACTTTGATTGTTGTTCTTCCTTCTTTTGCACATCCTTCCATCTTTAGTATGCCATGATATCATCCTTCCTTTTCGCTCGCTTTCTTCTTATGCATTATTCATCTTTCTTGCTTTATTCCCTGCTTTTATTTCGCTTACTGCGCGTTGTACTTCTAGATGCACCTCAGTTGCGCACTCCCTAGTCTTTCTTCTTTCTCTGCACACCTCTATTGCACACTTTTTCTATACTTAGGATTTTACCAAAATTGTATCCCAAAACTGCCTATCCAACAATGACAAGGATACCCTTTATCACCATACCTTTTGCTATTAGTGGTTGAAGAGTTAAGTAGATTGTCGAGAGAGGCAAAAAGACTGGGTCAAATTCAAGGGATCAAAATTGGAAGAAGGGAGTCTTTGACTCATCTTCTTTTCATGGATGATGTGTTACTATTCTTATTTGGTATAGTGAGGGAGTATTCTTTCAAAGAAATCCTTTCCTTATATAACAAGGCTACATGGATGGAGGTGAATGGAGTAAAGTCTATTGTTTATGTTTTTCAAGTTGAGGAGGCCTATTTCCAATTTCAATGACACATTTTAGAGAAAGGAATAAAATACTTCGGTTTTATTTGAAACCTGACAATTACAAAAGGAGGATTGGCTCTGGTTACCTTCTTGAATTGAGAAGAGAATATATTTATGGTGCAATCGATGGCTTTCAAGAAGAGGTCATTTAACATTGGAGAAATTTGTCTAGGAGGCAATTCCAGTGTTTTGACATATGCTAGAACATATCCCCAAAGTGATTATTGAGAAGATAAGGAAATTATGCTTCAATTTCCTATGGCAGGGTTGTAATGACTATAAAGGTATTCATTGGGTAAACTAGCGACAAATGGCATTTCCAAAATCAATGGGAGGCTAGGGACTAAAAAACATCCATATTTTGGTTTATCTTTGGTGGACAAATCTCTGTGGAATGTTCTCACTAAATAGGGGCTTTGGAAAAGAATCATGGTTGAAAAATATATGTCCCCCAACACTTTTATAGACTAGATATGAAAAGAGAGAAAGAATGTCCATCAAGTTTCCAATCAGTGGAAAGCACTTACACTAGCATTTCCTATAGTCAATTATTTTTTGGCCCGACAGGTTGGTAATAGTTCACTTGTGCGTATAAGGCTCGATGCTATATTGGGTTGCAATAGGGATATCCTCTTACCTAAAGAAATTATTAATCACTTATAGATAATTGACAGAGTGACATTGAATAGAATCTCAAACCCAACAAAGGCAACCCTTTGGAGACAAGGATGGGTCAATGCAACAAATCTTGGTTTTGCAGGAGAATAGGCTCAATTGTGGAAAAATATCATAAAAATATTTAAATAGATTACATATGATAAGGATGAGTTGTGATCTAGGAGGATCTTGGTGGCCACCCACCTTTTCCAACTGGATCAAAACAGTTTTTTGGGCAACTTACTATTTTTAACAGTTTTTTGGTTCCCAAACTTTTGGGGCCATTTTGAGGGCCTAAATGATGTATTTTCATGATAAGACACCTCAATGAAATACAAAGGCTTTTATTGAGCCCCCAAAATGAATCTCTTCATCAATACCTTTCCAACGAGCTATCATGCACCCTAAACAAAGATCACATGCAAAAGTTACGACCCCGGGAAGTTGATGTACTAACTTACCCCAACGGAGCCACATGACTTTTGGTGCTTCATCTCCTGGGGTTAGGTTTTTGGATGTCTAGGGTTTTGGAATTCAAGCTTATTGTAAAAAGGACTTCATATTCTCATTGTACTCATATTCTTGTGAATGATGGTAGCCGTCACATCTCTTCTCAGAGATAAGTTGTCACCATTCTAGCAAGCTTGTTTTCAATCTATGTTTTATAGTTTTCAACATATTTTTTATTTAATAGAAGACAAGTTTCATTGTATCTCTGTTATTGTTCACTGTGTCTCTGTGTTAACATTATAAATCTATGGTTTCATTCCATTCTTCTCATAAATTTGGATCAATGGTATCATAGCGGACTGCTCCTTGTCATTTTTTTAATGCATATCCCCAATGCGGTTAGGGTATAGAGAGTTGGGTCTCGAGCTTGTTTCTCTTAAGAAAAACTACTCTCACACGCCCAAGAAACCGTCCATGGCGGGTGAAAAGAAATATGTCGGGATAGAAGATCCTTTCAAAATGTTTCTCGAGGAAACTCTTGAGCAACAAAGGAACAAGATGGTGGACATCTTTGCACAAATCCTTCGACGACTGTCGACGAGCGATGCATCCACCTCAAGCGGAGGTGTTGCCCCCTTCAAGGTACAGATCAATTTTGATATTCCTATATTTGAAGGTCAAATAGATGTAGATGTCGTAGATAAATGGTTAAACCTTCTAGAAGGGCATTTTTCTGTCCACAAATTTTTCGATAGAGAAAATATTACATTTGTGCTCCTCAAGGTTGTCCCCCATGTCAAAGATTGGTGGGAGACTTTCTGTGAGAAAAAGGAAATAGAGGGATCCACATTATTTGCAGTTTCACCCACTTGGGGTTTTTTCAAGGATGTTATTAATGAAAAATACTAATCTGTTGGAAGTTGTGACGACTTATATACAACATGGACCACACTACGGTAGGAAAGAGACCAAACAATGCCAGAGTTCACCAATGTCTTCCATAACTTGCGCACCAAGATGGGTATCAAATATTTTGAGCGACATCTAGTGCTCAAGTACCACGACGGTATGCATAGATACATCCAGATAGAAATGGATTTTTTGGACATCTCATCCTTGGGCGTGGCCTATCAATATGTTGTCAAAATTGAGGAGAAGCTTAAACAAGAGATGCGGTAGTTTGGGTTTGGGAACCCCTCATAGAAGAAGCAGGGAAAGGGCAGGCCCAACCCGCAAAACAAAGGACAGAACAAATATGGGCAACCTCAGGAAAACCAATCCAAGCCGCAAGCAAAGAAGGACAATGGGAAGACGAAGAAAGATATCGAGAAGTGGTGCGACTTCCATAAGAGCCCCTGGCATAACACTGTTGATTGCCGCTCAAATAAGTCATTGGTGGTTGAGGTAAAAGCCTCTGAATTAGATGTGGGTTCCAACTCTGAGTCAAAACAAAAAAAAGGGGAGACAAATCATTGACACAAAACCCAGTGCCACCATTTCTACCACCAAGATCCAACCTGGTGAACCTGATGAGCCAGAGGAAGGCGAGCGCCTCTTTCATTAATAGATGTGGGTGAAAGTCACTTCATTGCACTTCATCATTAATAGTGGTAGCCAGAAGAACCTCATCTTAGAAGATTTTTTCAAGTGGCTATTCCTGCTGACAATGCCACACCCACAGCCCTACACTATCGAATGGCTCCGTCAAGGAAGTTATCTTCGCGTCAGCCAACAGTGTCGCTTGTCGTACGACATCAAGCCATTCAAAGATGAGGTATTGTGTGATGTTTCTCCCCTTGAAGTTTGTGATGTTCTTTTGGGCTAACCTTATTTATGGAAACATCATGTTGTATATGAGTCTAGGCCTTGCAGTTTTATTATTACTTTGAACAAGAAATTGTACAGGATACCCGAGGTAGTCCCACCTAGTGATATTTCCTTGATCTCTGTCAAGAAATGCAGGAAGGTCATTTCTCAGACAGGGAAGTTTGTATTCTTCATGATTTTCTCTCAGAGTGAACGAAAGGTTGCAGCCACATCCATGGCCTTCGTGGCCGACCACTCCATGCAACATAAGCAAGTGAATAAGGTCATGGAAGAATACAAAGACATCTTCTCATTACCTACTGGGGTACCTATGCACTGCCAGGTCAAGCATCCCATCGATATGACCCCCGATGCACCACCACCCAATGGGCTAGTCTATCACCACTCTCTGCTAGAAAATGAGGAGATCAAGTGTCATATCCATGAACTTCTCCACAAGGGGCACCTCCGATCCATCTCATCACCCCGTGGAAGCCCATTCATGTTGGTGTAGAAGAAAGATGGGACCTGGCGACTCTACATTGATTACTAGGCCCTAAATAAAATCACTGTCAAGAACCGGTACCCGATTCCCCGAATCAACAATCTTCTTGATCAGCTCAAGGGGGGAAAACACTTCAGTAAGATTTATCTAAAGTCTGACTACCATAAGGTCCCAATAGAA
>JASDQU010301573.1:0-13824 GCA_032191745.1 Picea mariana
ATAATCAATAGTTATTGTTCAAGGGAAGTAATGACTTCCAAAGGTAGCTATAGCTTCCAAATGTAAAGGGAGGGATAAACCTCCAAGAGGAAGATACAATCCTCCAATATCAAAAGAGAGTTGAACTCTCCATCCTTGCCCCTTCCTTCCACCCAAGAATATACGAGAGATAATAAAGCTTTACATTAAATCATCACCATCAACCAATCATCACATAGAACCTGGTAATGCTTCCTGGGACTTCTTCAATTTCTGCAATTCTTCAATTCTTGGAGTACTCTAATCCTATAGATAATATTACTCAATGTTTTCTCTAAAAATCCTCCAAGTTTCACTCCTTGAATCCTCCCCAAAAAGAAGTTATAGAGAGAATGGTAGACCTTGTTCAATTTTGGTTTATTCAGGAGAACAAACTTGTACAGAATGCCCTGCACTCAATATTTAACATCAGATTATGAAACTCGCACACAAGAAACTACAGTCCATACATTGCTAAGATGAGACACATTGCTAAGAGTTTTCCTATCAGAAGGGAAGAATACAAGAAGATAAATATCAAAAGACATCATCCCCATGCAGTTGAACATGATGAGCCAACTACAAATAAGACTAAAGAACATATTGAAGATTATGTCTTATTTTCCATCCTCTTAGGATTTCTGATACCTAGTGAGGATACTTGGCTCATAGATAGTGGTGCTTCTAAGAACATGACAGGTCACAGAGACATTCTCTCTAGCATTACAGAAAAAGACTTTCCTGAGAAAGTCTCACTTGGAGATGACTATTAGTACCCTATCAAAGGAATGGGAAAATCCACTTACAAACTAGACTCAGGAACTCCGATGAAGATGAAGGATGTAATTTATGTACTAGGTTTGACAAAGAACTTACTTTCTATCTCAGCTTTAGATAAGAAAGGTTTCATGGTTCCATTCATAGATGGTGAAGTTATTATGTGGCCTAAAGGAAAAACCATAGAAGATGCAATTGTTATTGGAACAGAAGAAGGTGGTATGTATAAGTTAAAAGTTCACTCAGCGTTGACTCACTCCATTAAGAGTCCATGTGAACTTTGGCATAGAAGAATAGCTCACATCAACTACAAAGCCTTACCATATGTAAGCAAGGTAGTTACAAGGTTACCAGAATTCAAGATTGACCATGAAGGTGTGTGCAAGGGATGTGCACAAGGAAAGAATATAAAGAATCCTTTCCCAAAGAGCGACAATAAAGTAGAAGAAATATTGGAGCTCATCCACTCAAATGTATGTGGCCCAATTCAATCAACCTCTCTAAGTGGGTATGTATACTATGTTTCATTTATTGATGATTACTCTCGCAAGACTTGGGTTTATTTCTTGAAATCAAAAGATGAAGTACTCAGAATCAAGGAATTCAAATCCTTAGTAGAAAATCTCTCCGAAAGAAAAATCAAGATACTCAGGTCAGATAATGGAGGAGATTATACCTCAAAATAATTTGGAATCTTTTGTACAGATGTCAGGATTAAGAGGGATCTCACCACTCCCTATAATCCTAAACAAAATGGTGTAGCAGAAAGAAAAATTAGAACAATAATGGAAGCAGTGAAGACCATGATTCACGATCAAGATCTTCCAATGCACTTATGGGATGAAGCAGCAAGAAAAACAGTCTATGTCCAAAACAGATTATCCCATAGTGCACTTGGATTTAAAAACCCAGAAGAAATGTTCTCCGGAACGAAGCTAGAAGTAATCCATATCAAGATATTTGGTTGTCCAGTGTTTGTACACATTCTGAAAGAAATTAGAACTAAGTTGGATCCCTCAGGAAAGAAGGGAATATTTGTTGGATACCGTGAGGTCTCCAAGGCCTTCAGAATTTATATACCAGGTTACCATCATATTGATATCAACAGAGATGTAACCTTTGATGAAGATGTGGCACTCAAGATATCAAGGAAGTGTCATCTTGAAGAAGTATATGAAGAAGAACTTGTATCCCCCAGAGTTGCAAAACCTGTGAAGGAAGTTGCAGTTAATCCTGATGATGAGATTCCAGAATATCATGATATAATAGAATCTCAAGAACCTCTCCAGATGACAATCTCTCACAAGAGAAATCCATATTGGGCTAGGGAACTTATTCAATATGGAGAGAAGTATGGTGCCCCATAAGGAACCATGAGACAAAACAATAAACCTAAGTCATTCTCCAGTTATATGGCCTTACTGTGTGATCTCATAGAGAAGGAGCCCACTTGCTTTGAAGAAGCCATTCAAAATAATTAATGGGTGGATGCCATGATGGAAGAATACCAGTCCATTATAAAGAATGATGTATGTGAAATAGTTCCCAGACCAAAGAACAAAGATGTGGTATCTTCCAAATGGTTATACAAGATAAAACATGCTACAGATGAAGGTATTGAAAAATATAAAGCAAGATTTGTATCTCGTGGCTTTTCTCAAAAGGAAGGCATTGATTATGAAGAGACATTTGTTCATGTATCAGGATACACTTCTATCAGAAAAATCATAGCTCTTGCAGCCAATATGAAGTGGAAGTTACACCAGATTGATGTGAAAAAAAACTTATTCAATGGTGTTATTGAAGAAGAAGTGTATATAGAACAACCACAAGGGTTTGAAGTTGAAGATAGAAAGACTCATGTCTACAAATTGAAGAAAGATTTGTATGGATTGAAGCAAGCTCCCAGATCTTGGTATGGCAGAATTGACAATTTCTTGAGGAGCTTGGGCTTTACCAAGAGTAAAGATGATTCTAACCTATACTTAAAGGTTATGAATGATGAGCCAGATATATTGTTGTTGTATGTAGATGGCATGTTCTTAACTGGAGAAGAAAATCTCATCACAGATTGTAAGAAGAAGCTCATTGCAGAGTTTGAGATGAAAGACCTAGGCCTGATGCATTATTTCTTAGGTTTTGAAGTTTGGCAGAGCACAGAGAAGATATTCATTAACCAAGGGAAGTATACAGTTGAAATAATGAAGAGGTTTGACATGTTGGAATGTAAATCCATGAACACACCCATGGAAACAAAGTTGAATCTCTTGGTAGATAATTTGTCAGAATTGGTTGATGCTACTCTGTACAGAAAAATTATTGGTTTGTTAATGTATCTGATGAATACCAGGCCAGATATATGTTTTTCTATGAAAACCTTGAGTCAGTATCTGGTAGATCCCAGACGTCTTCACCTTGTAGCTACAAAACATGTGATGAGATACCTTAAGGGTACGTTGGAATATGGTCTCTGTTATACTGTAGATCATGACTTTAGATTGTTTGGATATATTGATTCAGATTGGGCTGGAAGTGTTTCTGATAGAAAGAGCACTTCAAGATTTTGTTTCAGTTTAGGGTCAGCCATGACTTAATGGAAGAGCAGAAAGCAATCCAATATTTCTCTCATCATGACAGAAGCAAAATACATTGCATCATGTTCTTCTAGTTATGAAGCCATATGGCTTCGGAAGTTGTTGACAGGTATATTCGATCTGGAGATGGAAGCCATTGTGATTATATGTGATAACCAGAGTTGTATAAAGATGATGTAGAACCCAATGTTCCATGATAAATCAAAGCACATATAAATATGGTATCACTACATTCGTGATATGGTGCAGAGGGGAGATATAAAGATCCAATATGTTGGCACAGATAAGCAGGATGAAAATGTGTTGACCAAACCTCTGTCTCATGTGAAGTTTGATCACTTCCTAGACAAGCTTGGTGTTGTTTGAAAGGACCTCCCTTGAAAGGGGGAGTGATGTTGATGATACTATAGTATCTTGACCAACAATGGGTAGCTCCATTAGGATTTTATATCCTAGGGGACTGATCATCCCTGGGAAAATCCTGAAGGTCCAGTAAGGACGGTCTGTCAAAGTACCTGTGCATGTATATTCTAGTTGTGGTCAGTAGTGGTAGCTCTGTTAGGATTTTATATCCTAGGGAATCTTATGATTCTTGGGCAGATCCTAAAGGTCCGATAAGGACGGTCTATAAGAGTACCACATGGTAGCTCCGTTAGGATTTTACATCCTAGGAAATCTTTTGATTCCTAGGAAGATCCTGAAGGTCTGGTAAGGTCGGTCTATCAAGTACCCAAAAATGTTGTTGTTTCACCTGCCTCATTTTGTTGCCATATGATGATGATGTTGTTATCTCAGCCTCGTGTTGATGATGTTTTTTTTTATGATGTATCAGCCTCATTCTAATGATGATGTTGTTATCTTAGCCTCGTGTTGATGATGATGTTGATGATGTTGTATCATCCTCGTGTTGTTGATGATGCTATATCAGCCTCGTGTCATTGATGATGATGTTGTACTAACCTCATGTTGTTGATGATGGTGTTAATGTTGTATTAGTGTTATACTAATTGATGTTGATGCAGATGATGATGATGCTCCAACTCCATGTTGTGAATGATGATGTTATTGATGATGAAAAAAATTCCGATGATTTATAGATGTGCCAGTCAATGTTCCAGATGTTGATGATGTTGCTACCCTCTCTCTCTCTTTATCTTGATGATGTTGTATTGGGTTGTGCCAGTAGAATACGCTTCTTGTTAAGGGGGAGTGTTGAAATATTGTAAATGTGAATAATATTCTAATTGTTATTGAGTTATTTTTATATAGATCAGATCCCCTTTTGTGGATTAATCATGTCGGGTCTTGTATATGACCAAATCCCCTTTTGTGGATTGGTCAAACCATGTGTTTATGGTGGTAATTGAGAAGTCGGTCCCTAGGGATAATTAAAGTGGTTCTAACCACTAATGGGAGAAGTTGACCCTACTTGATGAAGAGACATAACCCTAGTGCCTCCCAGCCAGTATAAATAAGAGATGATAGCACCTCATTCATTCACTCACTCAATCACTCATCTAGCATGCATATTTTGGAGGTAGTTGCAGTTGCAAGGAGAAGAAGAGAGAGGCACATGCTCAGTATTGGATATTCTCTAGTGTTTTGGTTTTAGTCTTGGCATTGTATTGGCAATCTATATTAAGGAAGTTTTTGCTAGGTTTTCTCCCCCATGAGGGTTTCTCGGGATAAAATGTTGTGTACCTTGTGATTGTGTTTCTCTCAGTGATCCTATTTGTGATATTATTTTGAAAATCATTAAAACGTAACAAAAAAAACATGGAGCCAGATCATAGATGCCTTATTTGTAAGAGGATGCTCCTAGGGAAGAAATATAAATTAGTCCTTAAGTGGGAGATCTAAATCTAGAGGAAGATCTAAATCTCTAGGAAAGTTTGCAAAGGTATGTTGGAGATGTGGAAATGAAGGTAATTATAGGAAATAATGTTGATCCAAAAGTGTTGAGAGAGGGAAGGGATCTAATGATGCTCCTTCTACAGAAGAAAAAACCTCCGCAAATGGAGGAAATGTGTAGTTGGCTTCTTCAAGAATATACGTAGATTATGAGGTATGGTTGGTTGACTCGGGTGCATCCTTTCATATGAATCCTCACAGAGAGTGGTTTTGTGAGTATGAAAGGTATGATAAGGGTGATTTTTTTCTAGGATATGACTTGAAAACCAAATCGTAGGATGAGGAAAAGTCAAGTTTTAGCTCAAACACTCCCTGGTATTCTGCACATCCTAGGATTGACCAAAAATTTGATTTATGCAAGCAAGATGAGTGATGCAGGTGTAAAAACAATGTTTGAAAAGGAAACCTACAGGATGGTTCAAGGAGAAATGGTGTTTTTGAGAGGAGTTTGGATTGGAACTTTGTATATACTAATGGGAACCACTATTAGTGACGAGTGCAACAATTCCATTGTTCCTGAGATTGGAGTTGAAGAAGGAAAAACTCCTATAGTCTTTGGAGAAAAGATTATGTTGTGGAATCAAAGACTGGGGAATATTGAAGAGAAGGGTCTTTGAGTACTACACGGTAAAGGTATGGTTTAAGGTATGTCCAACTTCTCTCTGGATTTTGATTTATGTGAACATTACTTATATGGGAAGCAGAATTGGATAAGATTCTCCTATGGTGCTACAAGGGTAGATGGAATATTTCAGTTGGTACACAATGATGAGTTTGGACCTGTGTCGACTCCATAACTTGGTAAATTTGCGTACTATGTCTCATTTATACATGGATTTATTTCCTCAAAAAGAAAACTGAAGTCTTTGACAAATTTAAAGAGTTTAAGGCTCTTGTGGAGAATCAAACAAAGAAGAAAATTAAGGTGTTGAGGGAAGAGAATGGCGGAGATTTATATGAGAATGAATTCGATGAATCTTATAAAAAGTATGGTATATAAAGGCAGAAGACTACTCCATACACACCTTAGTGGAATGGAGCTGCAAAAAGGATGAGCAAGACGTTGATGGAAAAATCAAGGAGCATGCTTAGTGGTGCCAAGTTAGGACATGAATTCAAGGCAGAAGCAGTGGATACTACATGTTACATGGTAAATGAATAAACCTTCATCATTGTTGGATGACATGACTCCACACGAAGTATGGACTAGAAAGAAACCCTCTCTTACACAACTCATGGTTTTTGGTTGTGATGCTAATGTATACGTCCCAAAGGAAAATACGAGTAAGATAGATAAAAAACCTAAAAAGTGTATCTTTATTGGCTAAAGATGGTCTGAAAGATTATAATCTTTGGAACCCAAAAACTAAGAAGGCAGTGTATAGTTGAGATCGATGAATCTTATAAAAAGTATGGTATATAAAGGCAGAAGACTACTCCATACACACCTTAGTGGAATGGAGCTGCAAAAAGGATGAGCAAGACGTTGATGGAAAAATCAAGGAGCATGCTTAGTGGTGCCAAGTTAGGACATGAATTCAAGGCAGAAGCAGTGGATACTACATGTTACATGGTAAATGAATAAACCTTCATCATTGTTGGATGACATGACTCCACACGAAGTATGGACTAGAAAGAAACCCTCTCTTACACAACTCATGGTTTTTGGTTGTGATGCTAATGTATACGTCCCAAAGGAAAATACGAGTAAGATAGATAAAAAACCTAAAAAGTGTATCTTTATTGGCTAAAGATGGTCTGAAAGATTATAATCTTTGGAACCCAAAAACTAAGAAGGCAGTGTATAGTTGAGATGTGGTTTTTAGAGAAATCAAAGAATTTTTCAAATAAGAAGTCCTACCAAGGGAGAAAGAACCAGAAAAAAACAGAGTTTGAATTAAAGGATGATGAATCAGACTCTACAAAAGAACAAGAATCGGAAGAAGAAGAACCTCATACTTTGGTATTGAGGAGATCGATTTAGGAAAGAAGGAAACTAGAAAGGTATACTCCACCTAATTTTCTCTCTATTTTTTCTTTGTTTATTACTAATTATGATCCTAGAACAATTAGGGAGGCAGTGGATTTAGAGGATGGAAAACTATGGGAAAAGGCCATGCTTGAAGAAATGACATCCTTGGACAAGAATGAGGCTTGTGATCTAGTGGAGCTGTTGACTGAAATATTTAATCCTATTGGTAGAAAATGGGTATTTAAGAAGAATTTTAATTCAAGGGGCAAAGTGGAGAAATACAAAGTTAAATTAGTAGCAAAAGGTTATTCCTAGGTAGAGGGAATTGAATTTGGTGAATTTTTTTCTCATGTTTCCAAGTTAACATATATTAGATTTCTTTTATATGTCATTGCCGCCTTTGATTTTGAAGTAGAACAAATGAATGTGAAGACAACATTCCTACATGGGGATCTGGAAGAAAAAATATACATGAAGTAGCCAGAAGGCTTTGCATTGAAGGGAAAGAAAGAGTTGGTATGCAAGATGAAAAAGTCCATGTATGAGTTAAAGCAATCACCAAGGATGTGGTATAAAAAAATCGATACTTATATATTGGGACTTGGCTTCACAAGGAGCAAAGTTGATCATTGTGTCTATTTCAAATTATAGACACAGGTTTTTATCGAACAACTTTTCTCGGTATAGTTTTATCTTTTGGTGGTTTTATGGCATACAATTTTGTGGTCCATGGTAATGTGATTTTAGTTAAGTAACTACAGTTGAGTTCGAATCTAGATTTAATGTATTAGGGTTTTTTTTATGCTGCAAGATCATATATATATTGTATTGTAAACATTGAAGAGACATAATAGAATTAGAGGTGCGGCTCTAAAACAAGTTATGGGTTTTCTTGGTTGGGTTTCCAGGGTAAATATCTGTGTATATGTGTGATTGCAATTGTTTTCTTTTCTGTGTTAAGAATCTATGTGTGCATTGAATTACTGTAAAAGGTTTAAAACTTACAGACAAGACTTGACCCAATCTATGATATAAAGATATATACATGCAATATATTAAATCAACACTAGATCAACTATAGTAAGTTACATAAATCAATAATAATGTATAGTGAAGAGATCTTAGTTTCATTAGTAGGAATGATACCTACCTTTCCCTAGTTGTTATGGAACCACCCTTGAAGTTGTGGGGTTGAAATGTCCCACGGTAATATTAGAACAAAGTCAATGAAGATGACTTAGGATGAATCAACCAAATCTATACAGTTGGAGCTAAGCTAGCCATAAGAGATCCCTATACATGCGATGGTGATAACAAGTGAAAGAATCCCAATGGAGTGAGACAGATGGAAGGAGGTCAAGCATTAATTTGAGCGTATATTTGCAAATTAGGGTTTTCAAAGATAGAAGAATCTAATCTATTTTACAAACAGGAATTGAATGATATCAATAGGCAAGGGAGTGACCTCAAGGAATAAGGAATGTTAGGTTTATCCATTGGAGGGTCTAAGTCATTAAATTTTCATATCACACTTGTTGACTGAGTGTCATGGGTTTGGTAAGATGGTGTTGTGGGTTTCAAGGTCCAAACTAACTCTTTGTTATATGCAACATGGATTCACAGTTGTAGCACTCTAAGAAAACTCACAATACACTTTTCACAAAGAGATGAGGTAGGGTTAATGAGATTTAACTCAATTTGATTCCATAAATAACAAGTTCAAAATGGATTTGAACTACTATGGACTTGAAATGAGGCTTCCTAAGTGACCATTGACCCAACTAGGGTGTTTGCACCCCCAACTAAACTCGTGAACTTAGGAAATGGCATGAAAGGGTGCCCCAAGGGTCAAATTTTACTAAACCAATAACCAATGGATAGAGATGAGAGGAGAGAAGACACCTAAGGATCCCACCTAAGCACTAGACATCCTAGAGAGATCCCACGTTTAGGCTAAAGTGAGGAAGACTCTAGGAAGGTGTTTCATCACATTAAAGTGGTTCTTGAGAAACATCATATCATCATTGGGTGGGTCACATATGAATGTAACACCGGACTAGAGCGCATAATGCACATCCCCATAAATAAGCATTTATGAGTACCCAAGTGTGAAACTCATACACTAAATATTTATCATCACTTATAAACCTATAAGTGGAATCTTGTCATAATTATTTTCATACAAAATTTCAATAAACATGTTAGCTTTTATAAAATAAAATAGAATAAAATGAAATAAAATCACCACCCAATATTGTATACTAGTGTAATCTTATCTTAACATTTTTCATATGAAATTTCATTTGACATAACACTAGCATTAGATTTTAAAAAACTCACGGACATAAGATTTAGAAAAGTAATGTATAGAAAATAAAAAGAAATTAAATCACCTCTAGAACTATATAGAGAGAGATATTGCAAATGGAAGCTCATCCTAACCCTTGAAATATAAAATTTTATTGAACATCACCCATAAATTTAAAAAATAAAAAAAAAATAGATTTAAAAAACTAAATTAAAATAAATAACCAAAAGGAAGAAGTAGAATTATATGTGAGAGTCAACTTGTAAGAAGAAAAGAAAAACCATAACGTAAAGGTGAGTTGTGAAGTAACAATTTAATAAAGTCCCCGCTTAAGAGTCTAGCTGTAATTTATATTTTTTTAATTTGTCTAAGATGTCTAGAGATATGGATATTAGAAAAGATAGTAATATTTATATAGAGAATATTAGTGAAGTAGTTGATATATGTTAATCTAGTCATTAAAATATCAAAAGTAAAGTATTGGAACAATGAGGTTTGATTGCAAAATATATTAAAGAAAAAAATTGAAAAATAATTAGAATGATTATTAATAATATCAAAGGTTTGAGAGTTTCACAGTTTGTTGATTTTTAATCTAAGAATTTGAGTGGTAAATTCTATTAAGGTATATATACTATATTTTTTTGGATTTGAATTTATGTTTTTTTTTGGAAGGAAACACATGTTCTTAATCATTAAACCCACTCAATCTATTAAGTGATCAAACTCAAATACTAGAAAACAATATTCCTCAAATATTATAATTAAAACAACCTTAAAAAACACCTATCTACATAGCCACAACTAATGCATAAACACATCAATAAAATTTGGGTTACCTGTCCACTTAAATCTTTTTCATCAATATGTTCTCTAATTTTTTTATTTTTTATCAAACCTCAATTGCCACATTTTCTACTTTTTCATTTTAATTTTTCATTAACATATTATCTAATTTTTTATTTTTATTTTTTTTCAAACCTTACTCTTCCTTAGTCACTTAGTCACTACCTTTAATAAAATATATTTTGGGTTGCTTCTCCAGCGCATCTTAATCACCGCCTTTAATAAAATATGCTTGTCAAGCTCCTATCCTAGTCACCGACTTTAATAAAATATGTTTTGGGCTGCTTGTCCAACTCATGTCTTAATCACCACCTTTAATAAAATATGCTTGTCCACCTCCTCTCTTAGTCACCACCTTGTCCAGCTCGTGTCTTAATCACCGCCTTTAAGATATGCTTGTCCAGCTACCGTCTTAGTCACCACCTTTAATCAAATATATTATTTTAGTAAAATATGATTTTGGGTAGGGGTTAACCTCAATCCTTTTGTCATCACCACTTTCTCAACTTATAGATTCTCAACTATCTCTTTGGTGTGGGCACAACATCCATTTCATGCGTTCATATACTCACTTTACATTGAATATCTTTGGTGGGGCTCAAAGTAGGATTATGGTTTACAACTTTCTATATGTAGAAGATCTTCACGCTCGAACTCGTTCTTAATTATTTTTATGTCGATTTTCATCCCTGATTCCAAAGTACCCAATTTAGGCTGGAATCAAGGTTCCATGTTTTTTGGTTTAAACAAAATATATGGCCGTAACTGAAATATCCAAGAGATATGGATTTTAGAAAAGATAGCAACATCCATACACAAAATATTAAATTAAATAATCTTATGATTAAGCATGAGAAATGTTAAATATTAAATTAAATAATTTTATGATTAATCATAAGACATGTGAACTTTCATGAGGGTGGGGGAGTTAATATGAGAAATATATATATTATATGTTTTTCATATTAACTTCCCCACCTATATGTGAAATATTAAATTAAATAAATTTATGATTAATTATAAGACATGTGAATTTTTTGTAAACCATAAAGGTGGGGGAGTTAATATGAGAAACATATGTATTATATGTTTCTCATATAAATCCCCCACCCTTATTAAGAGTGGAGGGAGTTAATATGAAAAACATATATATTAGAGGTAACGGTGGGGTCGGGGTTGGAGGTTAATATGATAAATATATAACATATATGTTTCTCATATTAACTCCCCCACCCCATCATCATATATATATTATTAGGAGGGTTAATATGATAAGCATATAACATATATGTTTCTCATATTAACTCCCCCCACCCCTCATCATAGGGTGGGGGGAGTTAATATGAGAAACATATAACATATATTTCTCATATTAACTCCCTCGTTATATATTTCTCATATTAACTCACGCCAACCTATGATGAGGGGTGGGGGGAGTTAATATGGAGTTGGGGGGAGTTAATATGAGAAATATATGTTAAGGTTAGGGTGTGGGTGGGGGTGCGGGTGGGGGGAGTTAATATGAGTGAGAAATATATAACATATATTTCTCATATTAACTCCCTGCACCCCCACCCACACCCTAACATATATTTCTCATATTAACTCCCCCCACGCACACCCCACCCTCACCCCTAATATATGAGGGTTGAGAGGAGTTAATGTAGGGGGTGGGGGAATTGGTTTAATGTAGTGCACAATATTACTTAATAAAGATAATCATATTTGTTTGAGAAATAAAGATATACATTTCTATTTGAGAAATACGTTTTTATAAATAATTTTTTAGAAGATAAAAACCTTTACTTAAAAGGAATGAATAAATTTTTTTTTAAGAGAAAATACATCATAGTTTTTTAAGAGAAAATGCAATACATAAAAATGTTAGTCAATCTCTTTATATTATAGAAAGATGTTAAATTTTTTTTAGGAGAAAATGTAATACATAAAAATGTCAAATGTTTTATATATTCAATCTCTTTATATTATGGAAAGATGTTTAAAAGTGGAAGATTATTGAATTCCATCATTTTATAAAGTATGGCTAATTTAGGGGCTGTAATTTTGAAAGTTGATAGTATATATAATGAAAATAATTTCATATAGTGTAATGGAAAAAAAACAAAAACTTTATTAATTTATTAAATTTGAGTGTGAAGATTGTATATTAAAGTCTTATTATTTAGAGAAAAGAAGACATGAAATTCATAATTTGTTTTAAAAAGATTTTTCTAGTCTTTAATTCAAGCTTACAAATGAGTTTTTTTTTTCTTTATGTTGTGAGAGTTTTTTGTCATCCATGTTATATATCTTTGCGAAGGAATAATAATCATCCCTTCCCTTTTTTGTTCTCCCTCCTTTTCTTTGGAAATCTTAAATTATCTCACTGACCATGATCAACAACCTTGATAATTGAGTACATACCTCCATCCAATGTTTGTTTCATACCTCTTTCTCAACTACCACCTTACATACTTTTTGGACATTGACTTTATTTTTGAAAAACAAGTGTCATGATAACCCACCATTCTCTTTAACCAAACCGTGTTCATACTCTAGGATATCTAATATCCATCATCTAATATCCTGTGCATCAAATGTATATTATCTTTGCAAAGCATTTCCTTGTATGCTCTTTATCGCCCTCAATAAAATCCTAACCTCTAATGTTATGTTGCCATGTGTCCTCTTTGGTGTCATCATCCTATTGTTGTGGATTTCAAAACTTTTGGAGTCCTTTCTTCTTATGTCCTCTAAATATATTCAACCCCAACCTCCATGAAATTGAAAATTCAAAGAGGGTGTGCAAGATTATGCATTGTCCAGGGGATGATCTTGCATTAGAGTCCCCTAGTAAATGGAGAAGTGGGCTCATTCTTACAAGATTGGGATAGGATGTGCATGTAATGGTTGCCTAACTTGGCCAAGCCCTTTTTTGAAAATCCATGTGGCTTCTTCTAAACCCTTACCTTCTTAATGAACTAGATATTCTTTTGTCTTTTGACCCCTAATTTTGTTGCTTGTAAATATTTCTTCTAATTTAATTATGATCTCATCCTTCTATCACTCTAGAATCTTCTCTTTCCAATCAACAATATACTCATATTCACCCCCATGATACTCATACACTTCAATTATATTGAATTTTGGTGAGATATCCAAACTTTTGATACTTCTAGCACATAAATTATATCTAAAATTTATTCAAAATCCTGAAAGGTCCTATCTTCATCATCTTCATTATCTTGTTATATTTTCCTCCAGGGAACCTTTCCTTCCACGGATGTGCTAACATAAAGTCTCCTTCAAATTTCTTCTCTCTTCTTTTCTAATAATCTCTCTTCTTATACTCTTGGTTGCTCCATTGTAGTTTCTTCTTGAATTTCTCATGCACTTAT
>JASDQU010301574.1:0-13844 GCA_032191745.1 Picea mariana
TCAATGACTACCTAAACAAATGAGTAGTAGGATATCATAAAATGCATAACCAGAGAGTAATTCTTTCACAACAGTATTTCTAATTGCACATCTTAAAGACAAAGAACAAAAGATTTGAATCATTCTATGATTGGATTAAATCATTATCAACTTTGATTACTTTACAAATATTGTCCTTTACAAGTGCATCAGAAAGAAAATTCATGTGTCACGATAGGAAAACCTTATATATCAAAATCGGGCTAGTACTCATAGACGCATACAACTCAATACAAAGGACTGTGTTTAAACCTCATGACAATGAAATACATTTGCAACATTTAAGAGTATTACTGACCAGTCTCTACAGGAATACGACAACGAACTCCCATAACAATGATATCCCAAATCGGAACTTTTACTTCATTGGCCAGAACCTGGAGTGGTACAACCCTGAGAGTACTAAAAGCGAGGAAATTGAATACCTTTTCTTTATGGAAAGATCCAAGACCCGAGGATTCTCGTATGCTCTAACCCTTTACGAAGAACAATATGATTTTTTATTAGCATTTTAACGATAAGAATCTATAGGCTGGGTATAAATCAAATTACTAGGTAAATTAACATAACAAGAAAGTAAGGTAAGAGAGTGGGAATGATTACTTAGCTTAGGGCCTATAGTAAGATTCACTATGCCTACTTTCATCCCTGTGAAACTTCAACCACGATCCAGAGAGGGGTGGAGAGGCCAAAGACCGCATGATGGGTACCCTCACACTCAAAAAGGGCCCATCATTACTTTTTGCAATCCAACTTAAAGAAAAAAAGAAGAAACAAAAAACTGCAGAAGAAAATTAATTATACATAAATTAACTATTATAAAGAAGGATGCACAGCATAAAATTGAGACTACAGACCCATATGTCAGGGCATGGAATGGGATATGAGTCCATTATCAAAACCCTCTTGAATTAAAAATAAATTTAAATGAATTGTATTCTTTGGGTACGACTTAACAAAAGAGAACAATTAAGACTTCAAACCCTTACAAACCATAAACAAGGGAACCCTTTGGCCATATGTCATAGGCCCAAAACCAAACAAACAATGAAGAACATAATACGCTTCTCATACTGGAACGAGGGCATCATGGAGAAAGGGAAGGCATGTAGCTTAAAGAAAACATTCCTCATAATTGTGAATGGGGAAAATTTGGTGGGACTTACTAGAAGTGAGTGTACGCTAAATTAACATAGTTGGATCTCCTTAACATTTCAGTTTTCCCTACTAGAGAATCCACATCGAAGGAAATACCAAACGAAATGCGAACTCTGACCGAAACCTCCCTTACACAGTTGGGAAAATCCTTCACCATGCAAGATAGAAGACCTCAGAGGTGGACTGTCTTCACTCACAAAGTAATTGTAATACGCGAAAATAGTCCAAGCACTCTAACAGTTTATGTTCCAGGAGAATTAGTATGCACAGTCCATCTTTTCAAAGAAAACTAGATTTTATATTCGTTACAGCCAGAGGATCCTTACCGTTTGAAAGAAATCGAATTGAATTCCACCATTACCCTAGTAATCTTGACTCCACCAAAGCGTTGGAATATGCATCTATGAAAACTGAAGCAGGGTGTCACGGTGAGTAGAAGAGGGAAAAATTTACACTGAGCCAAGGAGAAAAATGAATAATAGACCCTGGAGAAATTCCCCGTAAGTTAAGTTGGTGACATTAATGCAGAGATGGTACCTAGGCATGTGGCTAGGGCATCGTGGAAAACTCTAGATAGGACACCATTAAACAAACGATGGTCCCAAGGGATATGTGAAAAAATACCTTAAATATCATTGCGCAAGGATCATTACACCTTGACAGTCGTGTACCATCCAATTCAAAGACCTGTAACAGTAAATTCAATCTGGTTAGGGAACCATACTCATCTATAGTCTGCTAACCCTCAAACCAGTGTTAGTTCGAGTCTAGTTTTAATGCATGGAGTAAACCAGTTCCCTACCAGTCAGTTCAACTGCCTCGCTATCACGTGTCAGATGGGTAGAATTTGTCTCACTTATAAGCTCAGGATTAAATCCCATTAATGTTGATGATGAGACAAAATTTTATATTTCTTTCGTTTCTTATTATTTATATGTCTTGTGTAGGACAAGTGGCTACCCATTAGTGTACATTAGTATACACATAAATTCCTTAATTCACATTTGGTATCAAACTTATACAGTTGTAGTTTCATAGTATATAGCTATATGTACTTAATGACTTGTGTAAATCGAATGTTTTCTCTATGGTCGATAACCAAGTTATGTATGGTGACATTGTTTTCTCTATGGTGGATGACCAAGTTATGTATGGTGACATTCACTTGGGTGTCAAACTACTACCTTTAAAGAATACAGAGTTAGAATTCTTTCCACTTGGTAAAGTTATGGTGCACATAAAATACATAAAGAAGAAGTGATGTTAATCTACAATATAGTATCTTTAAGTCAACTTTAGAAAAGAGAGCAAAATTTAATAATGATCCTAATAAAAAAAAAAAAATTATGTTGAGAATTTGGGGTTAATTACACCAAGCCACCTAGTTTTGATGGCTAAATCAAAAAGAGAGAAGAGGTAGAATCTTGGATACTTGGCCTGAAGAAGTATTTCATAGTTCATAACTACTCTGAGAACTTGAAAGCCCGAATAGATATATTCAATTTGAATGGAAAGGTCTATATTTGGTTGGAGGACCTTATAAATGTAAAAAGAATCTAGGAAAAGTAGTCATCCTGGAATAAATTCCAGAAATTCTTGGAGAAGAAGTACTTGTATGAGAGTTACTATGGAAAAAAGATGAAGGAGCTAAATGAAATGAAACTAGGAAAACATAGTATAGATTAATATATCAACATTTTTTTTGAATTGATGAGGTATGTACCCTACATAAACAATGAAAAGGTGAATATTCATTGATTTCTTAGTGGGTTGCATCAGAATTTCCAAAACAAAATTGAATTTGATGATCCTAAGACCTTAAAATATTCCATTATGAAGGATAGGTATTGTTATAAACAAGTCATCCACAATAATAAAGACCCCAAGGACTATAAGAAGAAAGAAAAAACTAGATTAAAAAATAAGGGGTCTAAACTCTCAAGGTTTAAGAATGATGGGAAGAGTTCTAGGATGATCTTCCCCACACAAAGTGTGAATCAGTAAAAATTCCCATCTCAAAGTTGAAATAAAACTTTTGGATCAGCCCCAAGAAGGACTAAAAGTACAAATAAGGAACCACTGAAATGTTGGGGTCATTGATCAGAGCATATTCTAAGGGACTTCCCTCATAGGAAGCCAAATATTAAGGGAGTATACAACATCCAAGAGGATACCATGGTTGATAATGTGGCCAGGAGTATGCCAAAAATTCATGCAGCTTTGGACAATAGTAAAGAATACCACCAATCCTTAGTGGTAAAAATGGAAGGTATGGTCACCAACCATCTTGTTTATATTTTGATTGACCCGGATTCTAATATAAGTTATATTTCTCCTCAAATTATCGATAAGTGTAAATTGAAGCAAGAAAAACATGCTAAACCATGGCTGGTACAACTATCCACTGGAACAAAAAGAAAAGTAACTAAGTTCATAACAACATACCAAATCACTATGAATGAGTTTCATACCCAAGCCACCTTAAACATTGTTCCTCTAGGATCATATGACATGCTCATTGGCATGGATTGGTTGGTTTCCCATAAAGGCAAGCTGGACTATTATAATGAAACCTAAGAATGTGAAGACGAAAAATGGAGGAAAATAAATTTGCAGGGGATTCAAAGTCTTGTCTCGATGAGATAGATATCATCCCTACAAATGAACAAGTATTGTAGGAAGGGGTGTCCTTTGCATTCAATACAAGCATTGGACTCTGTTGGGGACCAAAAACCAAGCCTAGAATACCACCCCATACTGACATATTATAGATATTTATTTCCTGAATAGGTATCAGGTTTACCTCCAAGGAGAGATGTTGATTTCTCAATAGAGCTTGTACCTGGAGTAGTTCCAATGTTTAGAGCACCCTATAGGATGAGTACCCTAGAGCTAGTTGAGCTCAAATTGTAGCTGAAAGAAATGTTACAGAAGGGTTACAGTTAACCTAGTGTGTCCCCTTGGGTAGAAACATCCTTGTTTGTAAAAAATAAGGATGTCACACTCATGTTGTGCATAGACTATAGAAAACTCAACAAAATGAAAATTAAGAATAAGTACCCCTTTCCTAGAGTTGATGACTTATTTGACCAGTTGAAGGGTGTTACCATATTCTCCAATATTGATTTGATATCTGAATACCATCAAGTATGAATTAAGGATGAGGAAATCTATAAAAATTCCTTTAGGACAAAGTATGTGAACTATGAATTTGTGGTGGTTCCATTTGGTCTCACCAATGCACTATCCACCTTCATATGTTTGATGAATAATGTACTCAACAAGTTCTTGGACATATTTTTATTGTTTTTTATTGATGATATCCTAATTAGTTCAAATAACTGGGAGCATGAATACCATATCAAGTTATTACTCCAAGTACTAAGAGAGAACAAGCTCTATGAAAATCTTAGTAAGTGTGATGTATTCTAAAAACAAGTCCACTACTTAGGCCATATTTTCTATGAGAAAGGAGTGGTAGTTCACCCTGATAATATAAAATCCATTATGGATTGGCATACCCCAAAGTATGTAACTTATATTAAATCCTTCATGGGCCTAGCATGATACTATAGGAGATTAATAAAGTGGTTTTCCAAGATTTATCACCCAATGACCTCTCTACAGAGAAAATGAGTTAATTTTATGTGGACAACATAATGTGAGGAAACATTTCAGTAGCTGAAACAACTCTTGACCCATGCTCTAGTGAAAAACATTGCAGACCCAAATAAGGATTTCCTTTTGTGCATTGATGCTTACAAAGAGGGACTCTGAGGAGTCCTCATGCAAGAAGGACATGTAATCTGCTATGAATCCACAATATTGAATAAACATGAAATAAATTGTGTGACCCATGATATGGAATTAGCTTCCATAGTGCATGATTTAAAAATGTGGAGGCATTACCTCCTAGGAAGAATGTTTTTACTCATGACAAACCATAGTGGGTTGAGGTTTTTGTTTGAAAAACCCAAACTAAATGTTAGGCAAGATAGGTGGATGGATCTCATTAGTGAGTTTGATTTTGAGATAAAACACATCAAATGGAAACAAAACATAGTGGTTGATTCCCTAAGTAGGAGTATGAAAGTAATTCATTTAGCAGTTGTAAGTACCTATGAAACGGACCTCAAGGAAAGGGTTAAGAGTGCACATGAAGTAGAAGAGTTTTTAAAACCAGTAAACACACATTTATAACAAGATCCCATGGGGATGAAGAATGATGGTTATCAGATGATGAGTGATGGCCTAATAAAATAGAAAGGCATATTGCATATCACAAATTGTGACAACTTGAAGAGGTTCATTTTGGATGAAATACACAAAATACCATATGTTGGTCACCCTGGTTATTAGAAAATGATTACAACCCTTAGGAAATTATTTTATTGGCCAAGGATGAAAAAGGATATAATTTATTATTTGCCTAAATGTTTAGAGTGACAACATGTTAATGTGGAACACTAGAACCCAACATGGTTGCTGCATCCCCTTCTTACCCCAAAATCGAAATGGAAAACCATTTCCATGGAATTTATCATAGGGCTACCCAAAAAAACCAAACAAAATTATGCCATCATGGTAGTTGTTTACTCTCGGAACTGAAAATGGGTTGCATGCAAATCAATCCTGAGGCAACCTTGAACCACTTTGGATTGAAAGTTTCCCTCCCCCAACCCAAGAGGGATCTCTCAAACAATGTCACAATATAATCTTCAGTAAGCTTAAAAAGGTGGGCAGATTTATGGGTAAATGATAGTTTTGGATTTTTAGAGTTTTGGGGGTTGGACCAGGGAAACAGTCCATTGGGAATGGAGTCAAGTCAAAACCGAAGAAAGGAGATACTAGCAGTGATCGTATATACTTGCGGAAAGTGAGGCAAAGTAATTCTATCTTTCAGCGATTGATAATCATGATGTGGTAGCAGAAAAAGAAAAGGAAAGTCCATCACAGTGAAAGCATCAATCAAGGAGGAATTTTCACTACGATAATCTTTAGAGGAAAAAAAATGAAGGCTGATAACTAGATGCAGAGCGCTTATCTGGAATGAATTTTGATCAGTCACCATAGAACGCAACACATTTATATCAACTGTGGGTAAGGAGAATATAAAATGAATTCCAAACACATTTTAACACAACTGAAATAAGGAAGAGATAAACAATATTATAATGACAACACTCAACTGTGGGTAAGGAGCATAGAAAATGAATTCCAAACATATTTAACACATATGAAATAAGGAAGAACATACTGAAAGAATCAACCATGATGAATCTCACAGTCTCAAGTAAATATATCTTCTGTATTATTCCATTCTGGCTTACAAAATAACTCAGCATACACAGGAACCCCTCTTTAGAAGAGGTTTATTCCCCATCTCGCCCCTGCGCCCCCTGTTCTCTGTTTCCTCCAACAATTATATTACCTATCGCATTCACAACACGTTACATAAAAAGAAAATGAAACGGTTCGCCTTCTAGAATAGTGCGACTGCCATATGCTCTGCAGGCTACTTGAACCGTCACTAATCATTTTGACAAGAGGAGTTATAGATGATCACTTTGGTATGGTTTAACTTTAATGCAGAGTTCTCATCACACGGGAATTGAAATTAGTGGAATTAGTGTAGGATGAGAAGGTTATGTCTGTGCCGTTCTTGGCATACTCTTTGAATTGGGTGTTTCGGTCGTAGCTGGTGAATGTCATGTTAGGACTGTTGGAACCCTTTCCGTTTTGCTTGAATTCATCCTGCTGAGAATTCAACGAATTTCCATAGTTAGTGAAAGTAACAAGAGGAGTATTTGCATCCTTCCCGTAAGACTTGAAAACATCTTGCGGTACATTGGCACCGTCTCCATAACTAGTGAAGCTTTGCAAGGATCCATTTCCATTGTTCCTGTAACTTTCAAACTCATTTTCTGGGAATGTTACTGTTGTCTGCGTATGAAGTAAATTGATCCAGGGGTCCATTGTCACCTTCACTGTAGCCTTTGAAGTTGTTGGTGATAACAATGGAGTTTTCCGCGTAGCTAGAGAAACCACTCAAGACTCCCTTGGCGTCCTTGCCGTAGCTGGCAAAGTCATTCTTTACGACGTTGGAGTTGTCTGCATAGCTCTTGAAATTATGAACGCCCGCGTTACTATCAGTGCCCTAGTTTTTAAAATGATGATCAAGAACATTTTTGTTGGATCCATAGTTAGTGAAATTTATATTGGTTGCACTGGCTCCGCCACTATACGTTGCAAAACCTTCATCTTCAATATTATTCTGCGGGGCATAATTTTCAAACACTTGAGATCATCCGTTGCCATCTTGGCCATATTTCTTGAAATCTTCCTTTGCCTTGTTGTCTCCGTCTGAATAATTTTTGAAATTGTTGGTGCCAGAACTGGCTCCGACCTTGTAGTGTTTGAAATATTTTCCATGATAACTCTGGAATCTACGTCCCCAACGACATCTTTCTTGTCTCCAGAGGATCATCCCTAATCTCGTTGCAGGAGTTTCTTACAACGCAGACTTTCTTCTGCAAAAACATATTAAAATTCTTAAACTAGACAAGATGCAGATAGCAAACCTAGCCCAACCAAAGTCTCCAAGATAAATATCCTTCTTTTGGCATCATGATGGTCTTTTGTATTCAATTTACAAGGGGGTAACTCTATCCACCCACCAAAGAGAGCGGTGTTTCCTAAGAATGGTGTAAAGTTCTATTTTCTGAAAGCTCCGGATTATAGTATTTCTCCTGTGAATTTATTGTATGACATGTTTAAGTGCCTAAGCTTCCTTAATTTCTCCATAGAGCGAGGCAGGGGACCGAAAATCTTATTGAAAGAGAAATCCATATCTTGAAGGTCTGCGAGTTGACCGATTGATGTTGGAATCGTTCCTTATAGTGAATTGTAAGAAAGATTAAGGTAGTCAAGTCCAGTTCTATTCACTAATTGGTTGGGTATGCTCCCCAAAAAATTATTGGCAGAGAGGTCAATTGCTAGAACCATTTTCCTTCCTCCCAGTTCGGCAGGCAGCCTTTCTGTGAGTGCATTATGTGAGACATTAATGTAGAACTATAGGTTATGAAGGATAACCACTTGCAATGGAATCACACCGGTTAGCTGGTTGTGACTGAGATCCAAAAGATCGAGACTGGAACATCTCCCGATGTTGTCCAGTATATTACCACTGAATTTGTTATAGCTGAGATGTAATCTTCTTAACTGCTACAAACTTGCAAAAACCTGATGAATTTCTCCAGAAAACTAGTTTTTGGAAAGGTGTAGTACAAATAGAGCTTTCAATTTATTGAATTGATAGGGAATATTACCTTCCAAGTTGTTCTCGAAGAGTTGCAGCAGCTGAAGAGAGGACATCCCTCCTAGTGCAGAAGGTAGGCTTCCAGAGAGCAAATTGCGACCTAGATATAATGTGATCAATCCAGTGAGGTTGCTCATCTTCTGGGGTATACTACTAGTGAAACGATTCTCAGTCAATGAGAGATAAAACAGAGTTTGAGAAAGCTGGAATATGCTTCCAGGTAAGTCGCTCTTAAAAGCATTGTTCCGAAGAGAGAGTTTTTGCAGACTCGTGCAGTTAGAAAGTGCTCCAAATATGGGAGTGGAGTCGGCACTAACCAAACAATTCTAAGCAAGATAAAGTCTCTCAAGATGTCGCATCTTGTCAAATTCCTGAGGTATGCCTCCCGTTAAGACATTACTAGATAGTGAAAGCTTCAAAAGCTGAGAACAATTTCCGAAATCTATTACAACATAGGCTCCATCTAGGGATGGTACTTTCCCGTAAAGTGCCAAGAACAGTAGACCAAGTGCCTTCATCCATTGGGCGACCTAACGTGAAAGTTGTAATTTTGAGTTCTCCTACCAGTGAAATCACCATTGAAAACTTTTAATGGAGTCGCCAGAGCATGTGCAACCAATATTTTCCTATGATTAGCTGCTCAACCAGACCTTAGGAATAAGAAAAATGTCGTTCTCCTAGGGATAGATATCAACTTCGATTCCCTGGAAACGACGCCAAAATGTTGACTCTTAGAATTGAAAATGGGTTGCATGCAAATCAATCCCGAGGCAACCTCGAACCACTTTGGATTGGAATCTACCCTCCCCCAACCCGAGAGGGATCTCTCGAACAATGTCACAATATAATCTTCAATAAGATTAAAAATGTGGGCAGATTTATGGGTAAATGATAGTTTTGGATTTTTAGAGTTTGGGGGGTTGGACCAGGGAAACAGTCCATTGGGCATGGAGTCAAGTGAAAACCAAAGAAAGGAGATAACAATAGTGATCATATATACTTGTGGAAAGTGAGGCAAAGTAAGTCTATCTTTCAATGATTGATAATCATGATGTGGTAGCAGAAAAAGAAAAGGAAAGGCCATGACAGTGAAAGCATCAATCAAGGAGGAATTTTCACTACGATAATCTTTAGAGGAAAAAAAACGAAGGCTGATAACTAGATGTAGAGCGCTTATCTGGAACAAATTCTAATCAGTCACCATAGAACGCAATAGATTTATATCAACTGTGGGTAAGAAGCATATAAAATGAATTCCAAACACATTTTAACACATCTGAAATAAGGAAAAGATAAACAATATGATAATGACAACACTCAATTGTGGGTAAGGAGCATATAAAATGAATTTCAAACAGATTTAACACAGTTGAAATAAGGAAGAACATACTTAAATAATCAACCGTGATGAATCTCACAGTCTCAAATAAATATATCTTCTGTATTATTCCATTCTGAATTACAAAATAACTCATCATACATAGGAACCCCTATTCACAAGAGGTTTATTCCCCAGCTCACCCCCATGCCCACTGTTCTCTGTTTCCTCCAACGATTATATTACCTATCGCATTCACAACACGTTACATAAAAAGAAAATGAAACGGTTGACCTTCTGGAACTGTGCGACTGCCAGATGCTCTACAGGCTACTTGAACCGTCGCTAATCATTTTGAAAAGAGGATTTATAGATGATCTCTTTGGTATGGTTTAACTTTAGTGCAGAATTCTCATCCCGCTGGAATTGGAATTAGTGGAATTAGTGTAAGATGAGAAGGTTATGCCTGTGTCGTTCTTGGCATACTCTTTGAATTGGGTGTTTTGGCCATAGCTTGTGAATGTCATGTCAGGACTGTTGGAACCCTTTCTGTATTGCTTGAATTCGTCCTACTGAGAATTGGATGAATTTCCATAGTTAGTGAAAGTAACAAGAGGAGTATTTGCATCCTTCCCGTAAGACTTGAAAACATCTTGCGGTAAATTGGCGCCATTTGCATAACTAGTGAAGCTTTGCAATGCTCCATTTCCATTGCTCCCATAACTTTCAAACTCATTTTCTGGGAACATTACCATTGTCTGCATATGAAGTAAATTGATCCAGGGGTCCATTTCCACCTTCACTGTAGCCTTTGAAGTTGTTGGTGATAACATTGGAGTTTCCCGTGTAGCTAGAGAAACCACTCAAGATTCCATTGGCGTCCTTGCCATAGCTGGCATAGGCATTCTTTACGATGTTGGAGTTGTGTGCATAGCTCTTGAAATTCTGAACGCCTGCATTACTGTTAGTGCCATAGTTTTTAAAATGATGATTAGGAACATTGTTGTTGGATCCATAGTTAGTGAAATCGCTATTGGCTGCACTGGATCCACTACTATAGGTTGCAAAACATTCATCTTCAATATTAGTCTGCGGAGTGTAATTTGCAAACACTTGAGATCATTTGTTGCCATCTTGGCCATATTTATTGAAATGGTCCTTTGCCTCGTTGTCTCCATCTGAATAATTTTTGAAACTGCCGGTGCCAGAACTAGCTCTGACCTTGTAGTGTTTGAAATCTTTTCCATGATAACTCTGGAAATCCGCATCCCCAACGACAACTTTCTCGTCTTCATAGCATCGTCCCTAATCTCGTTGTAGTAGTTTCTGACAACGTAGACTTTCTTCTACGAAAACATATTAAAATTCTTAAAAATAGACAAGATGCAAATAACAAACCTATCCCAACCGAAGTTGCCAAGATAACTATCCTTCTTTTGGCATCATGATGGTCTTTTGTCTGCAATTTACAGGGGGGAAACTCTATCCACCCTCCACAGAGAGCAGCGTTTCCTAAGAATGGTGTTAAGTTCAGTTTTTTGAAAGCTCTGGAGTATGGTATTTCTCCTGTGAAGTTATTGTATGACATGTTTAAGTGCCTAAGCTTCCTTAATTTCTCCATAGAGTGAGGCAGGGGACCAGAAAGCTTATTGAAAGAGAAATCCATTTCTTGAAGGTCTGTGAGTTGACCGATTGATTTTGGAATCGTTCCCTCTAGTGAATTGTAATAAAGGTTAAGGTAGTCAAGTCCAACGCTATTCACTAATTGGCTGGGTATGCTCCCCGAAAAATTATTAGCAGAGAGGTCAATTGATGGAACAATTTGCATTCCTCCCAGTTCAGCAGGCAGCCTTCCTGTGAGTGTATTATGTGAGACATTAATGTAGAAATGTAGGTTATGAAGGCTAACCACTTGCAATGGCATCATGCCAGTTAGCTGGTTGTGACTGAGATCCAAAAGCTCGATACTGGAACATCTCTCGATGCTGTCTGGTATATTACCACTGAATTTGTTATAGCTGAGATGTAATCTTCTTAACTGCTGCAAACTTGCAAAAACGTGATGAATTTCTCCAGAAAACTGGATTTTGGAAAGGTGTAGTGCAAACAGAGCTTTTAATTGACTGAATTGATAGGGAATATTACCTTCCAAGTTGTTCTTCGAGAGTTGCAGCAGCTGAAGAGAGGACATCCCTCCTAGTGAAAAAGGTAGGCTTCCAGAGAGAAAATTGTGACCTAGATATAACGTGATTAATCTAGTGAGGTTTCTCATCTCCTGGGGTATACTACCAGTGCAACGATTCTCAGTCAAAGAGGGATAAAATAGAGTTTGAGAAATATGGCCTATGCTTCCAGGTAAGTCGCTCTTAAGAGCATTGTTTCGAAGAGAGAGTTTTTGCAGACTGGTGCAGTTAGAAAGTGCTCCAAATATAGGAGTGGAGTCGGCACTAACCAAATGATTCTAAGAAAGATAAAGTCTCTCAAGATGTCATAGCTTGTGAAATTTTCGAGGTATGCCTCCCATTAAGACATTACTAGATAGTGAAAGCTTCAAACGCTGAGAGCAATTTTCAAAATCTTTTACAACATAGGCTCCATCTAGGGATGGTACTTTCCCGTAAAGTGCCAAGAATAGTAGACCAGGTGCCTTCATCCATTGGGTGACCTAACATGAAAGATGTAATTCTGAGTTCTCCTGCTAGTGAAATCACCGTCGAAAACATTTAATGGAGTTGCCAGAGCATGTGCAACCAATATTTTCCTATGATCGGTTGCTCAACCAGGCCTTAGGACTAAGAAAAATGTCATTCTCCCAGAGATAGATATCAACTTCGATTCCCCAACAATGGCGCCAAAATGTTGACTCTTCGAACTAAAAATGGGTTTCATGCAAATCAATCTCAAGGCAACCTCGAACCACTTTGGATTGGAAGCTACCCTCCCCCAACCCGAGAGGGATCTCTTGAACAATGTCACAATATAATCTTTAGTAAGATTAAAAGGGTGGGAAGATTTATGGGTAAATGATAGTTTTGTATTTTTAGAGTTTGTGGGGTTGGAGCAAGGAAACAGTCCATTGGGCATGGATTCAAGTGAAAAATGAAGAAAGGAGATAACAACATTGATTGTATATACTTGCGGAAAGTGAGGCAAAGTAAGTCTATATTTCAGCGACTGATAATCATGATGTGGTAGTAGAAAAGGAAAAGAAAAGGCCATCACAATGAAAGGATCAATCAAGGACGAATTTTCACTACGATAATCTTTAGAGGAAAACAAACGAAGGATGATAACTAGATGCAGAGCGCTTATTTGGAACGAATTATGATCAGTCACCATAGAACACAACACATTTATACCAAATGTGGATAAGGAGCATATAAAATGAATTCCAAACACATTTTAACATAGCTAAAATAAGGAAGAGATAAACAATATGATAATGACAACACTCAACTTGTAAGTTTTAAACCTGCGAAGTAAAGCAATGCATATAGATTCTTAAGCAATACATAAATTAATCAATGGCTCATACACATAATACACAGATATTTTTACCGGAAACCCCCAACCGAGAAAACCTTTCTTATTTTCATTATATCAAATTTCACCATTCGTCATACAATATATACAATGTTTTTAGGTATTCCATAGATACCAAAACCCTAATCCCTTAATCCGAGATTAATTTACAAATCAACTAAAAATAACAAAAACCAGGAGAACTTTTCTATGCTCATTGGTACTCTACACCAGGAGAACTTTTCTATGCTCATAGACTTTTTCAATGAATCTGCAACATTCTTCAAAGTGTCAACCTTTTCCAGCAACACCTTCTTTTCCTCAACCATGTCTCTCACAAAGTGATACTGAACATCAATATGCTTTGTCTTCGAATAGCTGGGTTCTTTGCCAGGAATATTGCACTTTGACTGTCACAGTCTAATCTCACCGCTTGTTGTACCAACCCAATACCTGAACACAATATTTGTAACCATACTGCTTCCTTTC
>JASDQU010301576.1:0-13857 GCA_032191745.1 Picea mariana
GAGTGTTGGCACCCCCTATACATTGCCAAGGAGCGCTATAATGCTCTGATACCCCTTTTGAGAGAGTGATACCTATTCTGGGAAAAAAATTGATTTGTTGAGAAGAACGAGGGGAAGATCCTCTCAATATTTGAAGGCAGTTGGATTCGAATCCTTGGTCAAGCCATGATCTTAGGGAAGATCCCTAACTGAAGAATGAAAATCCTCAACTTACCCCAAAGATATCTCAAGTGGTTGGGCCTCTCCAAGCCTATTTAAACAGGGCTTCTCATGGTGAAAAGGGATGGAAAGAATTGTGAAGCATCTAACCTATGATCTCATGAAGAAGGTGTCTTTCAGAGCATCAATGTTCAGCGTGTGGACTGTTTGAGCAAGGGTTGGACAAGGAGGGCTTGACGGAGCTACTACACTCACATCTATGGTTGTAAGTATCCTTCGTCATTGTTCTCTTTAATATAATATGCTTGGCCTATTTCTTTCAAACCTGTGTTTGATCTCACATGGATTTGTCTCTAATAGATAGGTCTATTTCGAGCTAATATCAATAGAGTAGGAAGTGGTTGTACTTTTGGTTGTCTACAGGGCTTATCGAGGAGCAAAATATTGGAGCTCAACTTGGACTGTGCAGGGACAAACACCGGTAAAAGGTACTTTTTTTCTCCTTCCTCCTCACACATTAGTTTATCTAGATCTAAAAGGAAGCCAGTGACCATGATAAGCATCTTTTGTCTTAAGAGTTAAGAGTCTAGCTCTCAAGAGGAGATCTACCTATCCGCAGGGAGATTTTCCTTCAACACTTTCCTCTGAAACATTATAAGTACCTTCCTCATTTCGATGGAGAGTTTGATGGACAATAAGCTAAAAAACATATTCAGGTCTTTGAGCATTTCATATACCTTTTTGAGATCGAATATGATGATATGTCTATGAGGGCCTTTTCTCAGTCCTTACAAGGAGATGCCAAATCATGGTTCAAACATATTCAGCCTCAGTCGATTAGCTCGTGGGAAGAACTAAGGGAAACTTTCAGTAGATTTTGGGGTGAGAGAAAGTCATGGGATCTACTCCTTTTAGAGTTTTATGCCATGAGAAGAATTAAAGATGAAACCATCTCAAATTTCAATAGGAGGTTTACTAGTCTTTATTATAAAATTCCTAACGAATTCCAACCTCCTGAAGTTGCTGCCATGCTCCATTATGTAACAACCTTTCAATCAAACTTATCTTTTCTTTTGATGGAGAGGAAGTCTATGTATTTGCAACAGATGTTCAACAATGCTCAGGAAGTTGAATACAATATTCTAGCATGTAAATGGATTCAAAATGAGAATTTGGATGCTAAAGAACATGACAATGAATATGAACAAAAAACAATTGATTTGAATATTGAGAAGAGGGTTAATAATATCATATGTCCTCTTGAAGTTTTAAATGATGATGATTTTGCAAAGTATTATATTCCACTTATTGAAAAAGAAGGTTCTAATTTAGCTTCTGATCCATCCCATGATAAGCATGGGGCTGATTGTTTTATGTATTCATTTGCAGATAGTCAAGAAAATGAATTTGCAAATCAACTTGTTGAAGAGTAGGTTGATGTCCCAAGATTTTTTTTGTTAGATGATATTGCATATGTTGTTGATTTGCCTATATATGATGAATATGATGATGGTAATGATGTTGATTTACTAGAACAACTAGTTGCATGTTCTCTATCAGAAAATGTTCCTTTTCAACAATGTAATGAGAGCAATCAGCCTACATATCGCCGTGAAGAAAATGAAGAAATTTTTGAATTAGATGAAAGAACTTTGCCATTGTGTTTTTCATCTTTCGAATTGTTGAAGAAAAATGTTTATAATGTTTCAAACCAGAAATCCTCTAGGCATGATGTTGAATATGAAGAAAGTGGTGGACTTGCAAATGAAAACTATCTTCCATTATGTTTTTCTTCCTTTAAATTGTTGAAAGTAAATCATGAGATAACAGAGGAAGTAGAGAAATCTGACTGCATTCACAGTGACACTGCTTTACATGAGAAAATTGTTATCAGTGAGGAAGACCAACAACCTTCTCATGCATTTAACGACTGTGTTATTGATTACATGGAAGGTTATTTCAGTTCAGATTTGTAGCTTGTGCTCAACTACCAGCTTGGAAACAAAGATGATGGTCAATCAATGTCGATGTTAGATATGGATTGTTTTCCACCAAGGGTTTTGTTTCAGTTAGCACTGTCTTCTGATTAAGAAGATTGTTATTTCCAACAACCTCAATAGATTTTTCAGCCTCTTGGTGGCAATCAACATGTTAAATCGCATAAAAACGAGAATGCAGTGGAAGGGGTGAAACATGGTTGTTGTTTTGTACATGTTTTAGAGGATCCATTTGCAGTTTTGGTGGAGGTGACAAAAAGTCCCAATGTTTTTTATTTTTTCAGATTTGAATTTATAGATAAATTTTTGAATGACTTATTAGTAAACAAACTTTGGAGCAAGAATGTGCAAATAAACCAAAAAGTGGATAAAGTGCTTGCATGGTTGCATTGGCATTTTGATTTCACTTGATTGACATATTTTTCAGCACTTAAGGTAGGTAGGAGTGCGAATAAGCTTGGTACTACGAGCATTTCTTTTAGCAATCTGTAGTTTTCATTTTAAGCTTAGTTTCAAATTTCAGTTTGGAGCATATACAGTTTTGGGTTTTCAGCGGATGCATGTTACAAGTTACACTTACAAATTTGAGATTGGCAGAAGCCTAATGGGTAGGCACCTGGTCTACTGTTCTTTGGTACCTCATAGGGAGGATAACATCCTCATTGGAGCCAACTGTTAGCACCATATTTTTCATAGCTAAGGTTATAGGTTTGTCAACAATTTGCAAAGTCATGCATGCTAGCACCCATATTGTTTTTATGACTGGAAACATCTAACATCTCCAAGGGTCAGTTTCAAAATGTAGCTTATTATTTATTTGTTCCATTTCCATTTGCAACTGCGCGATGCAAAAATTTATATGTGCTATGTAGAGCACTTCACCGCACAAAGGATTATGTCGCGTAATGGATTTCGTCGCACAATGGATTTCTGTCGCGCAGTGGATTTCATCGCGTAATGGATGTTGTCGTGCATAGGATGTTGTCACACAGTGGATTCTGTCACGCATAGGATTTTTTTGCACAGTGTATTATGTCATGCATAGGATGTTTTCACGCAGAGGATGTCGTCGTGCAGTGGATTTTCCTGTGCACAAGCTACAGGTCGCACTGCGCAAATTACTGGTTCAGTGCTCAACTTCAAGATCAATTTCTAACCAATTGAAGGGGAGTTTTGAAAATACCCAAGACGTTTTTCTCTAGGACAAACCAAATAATAAAACAATCTCTCAAATTTGCAAAACATTTCACGGATTGGGATATTAGAAGGAATATTTGAGATCTAGTTTTCAATTTTTGTGATTTCCTGTCCAAGACATGCTTTTGCGACACATATTCCGTCTAGATGGAGATGAATTTAAAGAAACCGAGATAGGTTTTTATTTATAATGATGTTATCTACAAAATAATCTCTCAGTTTCGGAAAAGAGTTTTTTATTAGTAAGATATGATGTCATCTTTAACACCTATTTTTCCATTTTTCTACACAATCTGTTGCATTTTTTTTTGTAGGTTATTGTTGCGTAGCAGACTTGCTGTGCAAGGGTGATAGAGTGTAAATAAGTGAACATGATGGCTCATCACTACCATATGGCCGAATTTTGACCATGATCAATGATTGAAAAGAATATTTTTATTACGATTATGATTTGGGAAAGTCGGGTTTTCTATTTTTATTGAATCTGTTGAAGTTATTGTTCTCTTTCAAAGAAAATGGATCCATGATTCTAGGAGGAAGTATTTCGACCCTAGCATCCAAGGGTGACATGAGTTTTCTATATATGGGGATCATTTTCATGTAAACATGGTTGGTTGGAAAAATTGTTAGATGACAACTTAGAACTATTGTATGAAATTTGAGTTTGTTGACTGACATTTAATGCAAAGGTCCTGTAACTTCATGGAAAGATTCTACTTGCAGTAGTCAAATGTATTGTGCCTCTTTCTTTGTGTATGTGATTCTTGTCATCTTTTTTCATATCTTTTTCTTTCTATCTCAGAATGAATTTTTGAACCTGTGGATTCACTACGCAGCTCCCCTTGTTTGTGCCACTTAGACAAAATGTTTTCTTCTAAAAGCTAACTCTGAATTTTCCTGCAGTGGTTCTCCGAGTTACTTCCTGTGTTTTTCTCCCCACCACACATTACGGTTTTACACTGAATACTATTTCTCACCTAGCCTTATCCTCTCAAGTTCAGTCACCAAGTCATTTGTCTATGTCATTTCCTCAAATCGGCTCCATATCCCAAGTATTACTTTCTTGCGCCAATATAACCAAAACCCGTTATATCAAAGGTGTTAAATCTAGCCACTATTTTCAAAGCCAAATCCCTCACGGAGACCGCACCTCCCGAGAGAGGCCTCTCTAGATCCGAAAGGCTAGTTTCGGGTCTCAAAGTTGGTTGAAAAAGTTACCTTCATCGTCTGTTTATCAGCCGAACAAATTTACAGAGTGCTAACAGTCTGCACCTGACTGCTAAAGGGTAGAGCTAGGCCACCTCACGTTATGAATGGTTGGTTTTTATTTATTTATGGGTCAATTAGAGGGATGGTTTACCAAGACATGAGAATGGTTGGGTTTGCCAAATGACATGTACGAGGGTCCTCCTTGGCTGGTAGCACACTAAGGAAAAACAAGTGAGAAAGTAAAGGTAGGAAACAAAGGAAAACAACAAACCATTCAATGAACAATCTGTTGCTAGAATTTTAAGTCTTGAAATATCATTTAAAGGCATTAAACATGTACCAAAAACACAATTTCTCCCACATGTTGCAATAAAAACCAATCGTCATCAAAGCATAGCTATTCTCACAGGTTGCATATTAATAAATATACATTATACAATAGATGAAGGAAAAGAAACGTACTTTGCACAAATCAAAGTTGTATTCAAGATAAGAGAAGCACATACGATATTGGACAAAAAGACATTGTCATAAATAGTATATTCACTAGGTAGAGAGATTTAATCCATGCACAAAATAGGTCCAACTAGTTATTGTATTGATCTTTTTCTCCCAAAAACTGAACCCTTCTTACATATAAAATATGTCTAATTATCACAGATGTGGAGGCCCTTGACTATTGTGGAATCGAGGCTTCGCTCTACACATCAGTTGTAAAACAAATTATTAACTTAACTAAAGCATTGTTGGAGTACAGTAATGTATACTTCAAACTTAACTTAATAAAAAATAGTGGTTCTTATCACACATAAAAGACCACTTATTATTCCTTTACTCTAAAATAGTCTTGAACTCAAATAACTGAAATTGTTGCTAATCATAAACCAACTGATGCATATGCTGAATCGAATTAAGTATTGAGAGAACATGAATAGGAGTGACAAAACTGAGTTTTGTATAGAGTACTGGCATGCATGTGTGCTGTTGGAGGTCACTGGAGATAACTTAATGTGTTGGTAGTGTTTTTCCCTGGAGTCTCCTGGAGGAAAGAAGCAAGTCATATGGTTTTTTATCAGAGTCTCTGATATTCTTTCTGTAGTCCATATTATAGATTCTCCAGTTACCTAGTTGTGGAATTGCAGGGTATGGATTCTAGAACTTATGTTCCATACATGTTGGCTATCGTAGAATGACTACCATATGAGAAATATGATGACATGCACTGGCTCAACGTTCCTTGGTTTAGTGCCTTTTTCAAACTTCAAAATATTCCATTAACAGAGACAAGCCACTTTGCAAATTCAGCGTTTGGGATTTCTTAAATGCAAAGTGTTCATATCTCCTGGAGGCCCATACTTGCAGAGTCATTAACTGTCGCTTATGCTAATTAATTTGAGATTAATACTTTAATCATTAAGTACTTCGGGAGTTCGAGACTCTGACTATTCAATGTTCAAGGCTTGGGGAGACTACACCTTCTTCTGATAGAAATCTCTAGGAGGACAATCTCCTAGAGTGACATGGCAACCTAACACTACGGACAATGATTTCAAAACTTCATCGTTCGAGAGCTTTTGAATATACAGTTTGAGAATATCCCGGAGTGACAACCTTCTGGATATGATGTTGCAGCATGATGTGAATTTTTGATGTGTCACAGAAAGAAGGATGACACGTGTCACCTGGAATGGAGCAGATGTTTGTTATCGGACTAATCGGTAGGTGTGGACACTAACTGATCTCCCTAGATCCACCTGGATCTAGAACAAAATAGGACAGGACAGGACTCTTTCCTTAAGTTTTAGATATTGAATTTATTAACTAAAGAGGGATAGGCGACATACCGTTTAAACGCCACTTCCTCTCGCCATCACCATCCTAGTTCCATTCCAACGCTCGTACAATGATGAACCTGCAAAAGAACGCAACCAACCAAAGTGATAGTAATAGCATAAACTCAATATAAACCTATGTATGTGATCAAGGAATCATACAATAAAACACAAGAAGCTTTATAGGAAAGAATCATATTACTGTATCACATTAAATGTGAAAGAGAGATTACAACCATGGCCTTGATGTCGTAAAGTCCCTTCCAATTGTACTTCATTCCCCACACACTTCCACTCCAAGAATTCTGAGAGCATTAGCTACTCATAATCTATCTTGACAAATCAAATCTCAAAGCCACTCTAACCAAGCTAATAATTCCAAGCCAAATCCCAAAAGCTCCAAGCTAACCAAAGCCAACTTTCTCCATGAGAACTCCTCTCCTTTTATAAGTTTAAGAGGATAAGGTGAGGAGGTTAGGATGATCCCACTAAATCATGAAAGCGAGTAAGATCCAAACCATTCGGATGCTACCTCACCATAGAAGTTTCTCCCTCTAGCAGATTCGAGAAAACGCTTGTTTTTCCCACGTGTAGGCATTCTCACACCCTGCCTATAGAGAAACCTGCGAACATCTCACACCCTAGCTATGGTGCAACCTGCAAGAATCAAGCATTCTCGCACCCTGCCTATATAGCAACCTGCGAAATTCCTTTTTTACAGGGTTTTTACAAGGGAAAATGCAACTTCTTTTCTCAAGAAAAGTTCTTCTCCCTTCTCTCTTCAGGAACTCAGGCCACTGACCCCTCTGAAGGCAACAAATAGGTTTACATCATTAACGGTCATAGGGATGACAAAAATAATGTGTAACAATGTTGTATAAGAAATGCCTAAAATGAATGGCTTTTGTCATCATTAGGACCGATTTCCAGGTGGAATGTGCCATGTGTCATCTTGAGGAAGGACCTGCGTGAAAGGAACTTAGGCACTTCAGGATTTCGGCCTTCGACCTTTTGCACTTTTGGAAACTGTGTTAAACCTCGATTAAAATCTCCCAGAGGAAATTTCCCTGGAGTGATGTGGCGGATGTGACATCATAACCGATGACATGTTATGAAAATAAGGGTGACACATGTCACCTGGAATGGGGCAAATGACATGCTGAAAATGATTAAAATGAGTTCCACGTGTCACCACAAAGATCGATTTTACAGGTGGTATAAGCCACATGTATGCCACATGTGTGCGCCAAGTTGGCCAAAGAATAATTTACGTGAAAATATCATCGACACTTCCATGCTTCGGAGCTTCGGCCTTCGACGATTCTGGAAACTACGTTTTCTCTAGCTCAAAATATACCGGAGTGGCAATCTCCTAGATCTGATGTGTCCATATGTCATCACTTTCACTGACATTTCATGAAAAGAGAGTGACATGTGCCACCCAAAAATGAGTGGATGATGTAACCTGAATGGCTTGAAATGAGTTCCATGTGTCAGCGACCAATGTATGCCATGTGTCACCACAGATGAATGCTACGTGTCAACGCAGATGAGTGCTACATGTCTCTAGATCTTTGGTGTTCAATTTATTTCAAATGCAAAGTATGTATAACTCCCGAAGGACTAGACTAGTGGAGTGACATGGCACTTCAACACGTGGTAGTTCATAGGCTTCAACACTTCGAGGCTCCATAATTTTAACATTCGGGAGATTTTTATTGTTAAGTGTGAATATCTCCCAGATGTTTGATCTCACGGAGTGACATGTCAACATTTCAGGTCTTCGGTAGTTCAGGGCTTTGGTGATTTGTGCTTGACCTAAAAAAAAACCTCTCAGATATATGAACTCACGAAGTGACGTGGTGGTGAGGATCCACTCTAGCACTTTGGGGCTCTGGCCCTTTCGGGATTCGAGCTTGTTATTAAACCCCACACAATTTTTAAACTCTGAATGCATGGGAGCCATTGATCTAAATGGATTGTTGGATCTCCACCATTGAAAATTAAACTTGTCTGTTCTCACAATCTGATCCTGACATTGACTGTTTTGGATTGCTGCGTTTTTTCCACGAGCACTCCCTATGCATACAAAATACTTGGTTGACCTACTGCTAGCTCAAATGGTGATAAACATGATGAAAAGTATTCTCAAACCAAATCATGACATGAAATCATCCTTCAAGAAAATAGAAGAAAAGTGCATAAAGAATCAATCATGAAAGATAATGATGAAAACCAAGTCATTCAGTAATTGGAAATTGACTTGACTGACCAAAAGAGGAATGAATTTTATGAAAGTATACAGAAATGAGAGAGGAGGGGAAAGGGTGTAGACTTAGGTCTCAACATTGGCTCTAACGGGGGACAACACCCCCCTGTGGGGTACTGAGAACAAAAGATCAGTTCCTTGGAATTAAATAACTTGCTCCCACCTTCCTTATCGTACCTTTGCTTCTGTCTGTAATTCATGCATCTCTGCTAATGTCTCTTAGCCATGCATCTTATTGAATCCAAAACTACAAATACAACCTAGTGCCTTTTTTGGGATATTGAGTCTTTATTCACACACAAACTAACTAATCCCTAGTGCCTTTGTTGGAATATGGAGTCTTTATTCACACTCAAACTAACTAATCCCCAGTGCCTTTGTTGGGATATGGAGTCTTATTGTTGAACTATTGTATAAGAAAACTGAAAAATAAATGCTCGAATGATGAGCTTATTCAACACACCCCTACTCTAACCAACTGAAATTGAATACTCAAGTATAAAAAAAAATCCAAAATAACCAATCCAACAATGGGGTTCTTGGCATGTCTTCATGTATGCTGCTGAAAACATGAAAACACAACAATGTACACAAAAAAATTTATAATGTTAGTTCATACTTATTGCCACACGCTGTGTGCATCATACCAACAAGTACAATATTAGAGACCCATGTTGATACTAAATCCATCCAATCATATATGGGATCATCAAGAACATGAGGAGACTCAAGATGATCTAGAAGATTGAGTTGCTTATGTTTGAAATCTACTATGTTAAAAAGATTGGTCTGCTCCTACCCTTGTTGAAACAGATCATGAAAGTCATGTGATTCACAACCATTAAGGGTAGAAAAACACTCTTGACATTACTCATCTTGTTGTTTAAAATGAAAGAGTATGTCTTCTACATGGCTATTTTTTTCTTGTTCTTTATCTAGAATGTCATTTCTATACTTATAGATTTCTTGTTGTTCAACAATTTCTGGGGAATGCAAATCCACATCTACTATAGAATAGGATTTGAAATTTTGATTTGGTAGTTCCTATTCATAACTAGTAAATGGAGTTTGTTCAACTTCAAATATATCATAAACATGTGATAAATCTTCATGAAAAAATTAAGCAAAAAATTGATCATACTCATGACTATCATTAGCTGCATCATGAACACAAAGTTGAAAAACCTTTTGCTAGAAATCCAAACTAAATAAGGATTTAACATCAACATTTACATCCTTCTCACCATCTTTTTAAGTTTTAAAAGAATGTTGAAAGTCATCCTGTTGTACAACATAATTGGAAGAAGATACAACTGATAATGAATCTTCTTCCTCTTCCTCAAAATTATCATCCCCTTCATCTATACTTCTATAAGAACTAATAATTGATTGTTGAATATAAGATCCAAATTCTTCACAATAATTTTCAAAAAGTAAATGAGATGGAAAAACCCTTTTACAATGATCTCTAAATGCTGTATGGAACTGTTCTAGGGAAGATATGATAGTAGGAGGCAAGGATAGGTACCATTCATGATAATCTCCCTATAATGAGTACATGAACATATTCATTAATACATCTTCATGATGTATACCCAACTAATGCATGACCTCATGGAATTCGAGAAAATGATCTGTGGGGTTACCATATTTATCTTCTCTAGATATGGGCAAGTTATCACCCCACTCATCTATAGTAAGAACAATATTTGGATAAATAGGAACAACAGAGAAATTAAAAGGAGAAAACCTCTGAGCCAAGATGGCTTCCATATGAAAATATGACTTCTTAAAAATGTGGAGCCGCCACTGTATTTTTTAACCATGGAGTCATCGGGTGAATGATCTGTAGTATGAATGTGTTTGGTATTTGTTCACCATCAAAGATCAAATATGACGTTGTCATTCTCCCAGGGAAATATATTTCGTTACTCTGTTTCCTGGTAGCGGCGCCAGAAGATGTTGGTCCTAAAGTATGCACCTGACTTCTAAAGGGTAGAGCTAGGACACCTCACATTATTAATGGTTGGTTTTATTTATTTATAGGTTAGTTAGAGGGATGGTTTACCCAAGACATGAGAATGGTTGAGTTGGCCAAATTACATGGACGAGGGTCATCCTTGGCTGGTGGCACACTAAGGACAAACAAGTAAGACAATAAAGGCAAGAAACAAAGGAAAACAACAAACCATTCAGTGAACAATCTGCTACTAGAAGTTTAAGTCTTAAAATATGATTTAAAGGAACCAAACCTGTACCAAAAACATAGTTACTCCCAAAGGTTGCAATAAAAAACAATCGTCATCAAAGCATATTTGTTCTCATAGGTTGCATATTAATAAAGACAAGTTATACAATAGCTGAAGGAAAAGAAACGTACTTTACAAAAATCAAAATTGTATTCAAGATAGGAGAAACACATACAAAATTGGACAAAAACACACTGTCATCAATATTATATTCACCAAGTAGAGAGATTTAATCCATGCACAGACCAGTTCCAACAAGTTATTGTATTGATCTTTTTCTCCCAAAAACTGAACCCTTTTATTTATCACAGATGTGGAGGCCCTCGACCAGTGTGGAACCGAGGCTTCGCTCTACACATCGGCTGTAAAACAACTTATTAACTTAACTAAAACACTGATGGAGTACAACAACATATAATTCAAACTTAATTTAATAAAAAATAGTGGTTCTTATCACACATAAAAGACCACTTATTATGCCTTTACTCTAAAATAGTCTTGAACTCAAATAAATGAAACTATTGCTATTCATGAACCAACTGATGCATATGTTGAATCAAATTGAGTCTTGACAGAACATGACTAAGAGTGACAAAACTGAGTTCTGTATCAAGTACTGGCATGCATGCGCGCTGTTGGAGGCCACTGAAGATAATTGAATGTGTTGGAAGTGACTTTTCCTGGAGTCTCCTGGAGGAAAGAAGAAAGTCATCTGGCATTTTCCTAGAGTCTCTGATATTCTTTCTACAGTTTGGATTATAGCTTCTCGAGTTCCCTGATTATGGCATTGCACGGTCCGAATTATGGGACTTTTTTTTTTGTACATGTTGGATATCATCGAATGACTACCATATGAGCAATCTGATGATGTGGATTGGCTCGACGTTCCTTGGTCTAGCTCCTTTTTCAAAATTCAAAATATGACATTAACGAAGACAAGCCACTCCAAAAATTTGGCATTCGGGAGTTCTTAAGTGAAAAGTGTTCATATCTCCTAGAGGCCCAAACTCACGGAGTCATTAACCGTCGCTTATTCTAATTAACCCAATATTAAGACTTTAATCATTAAATACTTCGAGAGTTTGGGACTCCATCTCTTTGGTGTTTGGGGCTTGGGGAGACTGTGCCTACTCTTGATAGAAATCTCCTAGAGTGTTGTGGAATCCTAACACTATGAACACTGACTTTGACACTTCGTCATTATAGAGCTTTCGAATGTAGAGCTTCATAATCTCTCATAGTGAAAACCTTTTGGATCTGACGTGACAACATGATGTGAATTGATGATGTGTCAAAGAAAGAAGGATGATACGTGTCACCTGGAATCGAGTAGATGTTGTACCAAAAATTTCTAAAATGAATTCCACGTGTCATCATCAGGACCGATTTCCAGGTGGCATGTGCCAAATGTCATATTGAGGAAGGACCTACGTGAAAGGAACTTAGGCACTTCGAGACTTTGGCCTTTGGCAATTGGCACTTTTGAAAATTGTGTTAACTCTCAATCAAAATCTTTTGGAGGAAATTTCCTCGGAGTGACGTGGTGTTTGTGACATGACAACCGATGACGTGTTATGAAAATAAGGGTGACACGTGTCACTTGGAATGGGGAAAATGGCATGTTGAAAATGCTCAAAACAAGTGCCACGTGTCGGTGACTGATGGCTACCATGTGTCGCCAAAATGATCAATTTCTAGGTGGCATATGCCATGTGTATCCCACATGTGTGCATCACGTTGGTCAAGGAAGAATCTTCCTGAAAGGAGCTTCGACACTTCGGTTCTTCGGAGCTTCGACCTTTGGCGGTTCTAGAAACTGCGTTTTCTCTAGCTTGAAATATCTCAAAGTGGTGATCTCCCATATCTAACATGTCCATATGATGTCACTGTCGTTGACATGTCATGAAAAGAGAGTGACACTTGTCACCTAAAAATGAGCGAATGTGTTAGGGTCCTAACCCGCACATAGGTAGAACAATATATTCAGATGTAATAAAGGTAAATATTAATAAGGCCTTTCAATAAAATAGAATAAGGCAGATGTAAGAAGAACTAATAGAAGCTTCCACTTCTAGAAGGATCTTCCTCTAGATGCTTCTTTTTAGTATAAATAGGAGTCGAGGGTATGAGAACCCTAGCTTGGATATTATTGTAATAGAGCTCTACTCAACTGGAGGTTGCCCCCTCGAAGAGGCCCATGAACATTTCTTTCAGATTCAAAGTGCTATTTCTGTTGTTATTCTTATACCATTTCAGTGTTATTGTGGTGAATGTTCTGGTTATATTGCTGTTATTCTGCCATTACTAGCATTTTCTTTCTATTATGCATAGATTTTATATCTCGTATATTACAAATGGTATCAGAGAACTTTCCTCGGCAGAAAGTGTGGGTTAAATTTTTTTTCAGGGTAGAGACGTATTTCGATGTCTTTAAGCCACAAAGATATGTCGTTACATGCATAAACCCGCGGTTGAGGGATTCATACACGCAAGAAATACAAGTGATACTTAAGCGCATAGTTGTTGGACACCCTTGTAACCCCTGTTGGTACCTCTTCGGGAGGTAGCGCATCAGACAACACCTGTGTATGGATCGACCTAGATTACCTGAAGCCCTCTTTAGATAAATGAATCGGTCACCTGACTGCTATAGTGTCACCAAGAATAGCACTCGAGAAGATGCTCTCTAGTACCTGGGTAGTCGGGTAGTAAGGCTAAGGGTACAGTCTATCCTCCTTAGTTAGTGCCTTGAGATATTGGTCCGAGTATTACTGTTGGACCCCGCACGTATATCAGAGAGCTATAGCATAGGGAAAACCCTTGAATACCTAACCCTTGGGGACAGAAACATAAACAAATTAAAACAAACAAGATCTATTGTCGTGCAACTGTGTTTGGGTTTCCAAGTAAATACACATTTATTTCTGGTTAAGCATTTGGACATT